>CM062297.1:392015796-392125541 GCA_031216915.1 Pictodentalium vernedei
TGGGCTAAAGTTATCTTGCTCGAACTAGCTTGACGATCAAGGGCGGAAAGCACTGCATGTGGTGATGACGATCATTTGCCGAACCGACGGTTGGTGAATACCCAATTAAAAACTATTGTGGGCTAAAGCTATCTTGCTCGAACTTGCACAGTTCGTCAATGCAGTACCAGCGAAATAGCTGTCTCAGTTATTTCACTGGTACTGCACTGACGAACTAGCGTTGGCTATACTTCAAGGTATATTTTCACTGGTTTGTTAATGAATAATAAATATTACTTTATTACATCATGGAGTGTACAATTTAATAACTGATAATTAACAAACATAACAGCCCTTATTCGAGCACGAAGAACAGACGACTCTAATAAGAAAAGTTCTTGAGAGACAAATTTATCTTCCATCCCTTGCGTCAGAAGCACAGCTCACAACCCCCACCGGCACGCGCTCGTTCCACTGAGGTGGCATAAGCCCTGTTTCCCACGCAAAAGTAAGGAAATCATGAACTGCAAACAGCGGGTTGATAAAAAATTAACGAGTTGGAGGTACTTTAATTTGTTACCCTAAACAGCGAGTCAGTCACACATCCACACACTCGATCAGTCAAGCACCCACACATCCATCCATCCATCCATCCGTCCCGCCATCCAGAATGAATGAATGAATGAATGAATGAATGAATGAATGAATGAATGAATGAATGAATGAATGAATGGTCACTAGTAAAACTAAGAACGAACGAGTGAGTGAATGAATGAATGAATGAATAACCCTTCATCCGGCATGGATGTTATATGACACTAGTTATTAGTAATCAAGTTCTATGCTATTTGTTCCATCCGTTATGTCGAGATATTGCCATTGGATATAGTCTTTTATTATACAGAAGGGGGATAACTCTGTATACAGATTATGGGAAATCAAGCAATCTGATTGGTTAATTATAATTTAGATATATGAAACAACAAGAGTACTTGGAATAGGGTCAGAACTAACAAGAATAGACCAGAAATTGCTAAATATAGTAATAATAAGATAAACTGTTCCAAATAATAGGCTCTTATACGCTACTGGAGTATACTCCAGGACAAAGGAACATGGTCAGGTAGACGTAAACTATTGCATATATAGATAGAAGCAGAGAATTCTGAAAGAATTCGAATTAGTAAAAGTTGGGATGGATTTTGGTGATTTGGAAGGATTGTCGGGTTGTTTGTGGTAATTAGATTTACTCATCTACAATCGAACATACCTTCCGAACATACCCCGTTCCATTGCTGAAAAATTGGGTAACATAGCAACCACGTGCTACCATAGAAACCAAGATGGCGGCCTCCAGTATACAAAATGGACGACGGGAACACGTATCACCCTAACAACACGCACTGCGCATACGCACTCACACCACGTATCACTATGGAGATGACGTCACATGATGGCCGCTCACGCGGGTTACCATGACAACACAACATGGCGCCACTACGTCACGTGACATGACGTCACTTCCGGGGTCCCCCACCGGGGTCCCCCAACCTAGGCCCCAAAAGTGCATGACATACTACTGATATACTCCCATTGAATCGAACACACCATCAAAATATGCCCCTACTCAAGTAGAGATCCTATGGCATCATACAAACCACTTGCCACAATATAAACCAAGATGGCGGCCTCCTATATACAAAATGGACAACGGAAATGCGTATCACCATAATAACACGTGCTGCGCATGCGCAGTAACACTACGTATCGGCATGGTAATCACATCACAATATGGCTGCTCACACGCGGTACCATGATAACTCACATGACACAATCGCATGACGTCATGGGTCACGTGACATGAGATTCCCCATGAGACCCCTCCCCCCAAATGGGGTCTAAAGGGTGCATGTATAACTACTAACGTACTATTACTCGTCACTGACAACCCTAAAACGCATTGTTGCGCCAAAATCGGTTGGAAACAGGGATAGTGCCAAAGGAGGAGGAGGAGGAATACCCCCGTCGAAGAGTTTCAGCCCCCTCCGGTCGGAGAATTTGGCCTGTTCGTCAGGAGATCATCTCCTGTGGAGATCCCACAGGTCTTGTGCGTGACTTTCGGATCATCGTAAAAATTTGGGATTTTCAAAGAGGATTGTTTGGTTTTGCATTGAATAACACTAAGTTTTTTGAAAAGTGACTTATTTAAAAAAAAAATTATTGAGCCGAAATGCCTTCATTTCAAGAAGTCATGGCAATAATTCGTCTGCTTAGTGCATCAGTGCGCCATCTGCAATGTATAAGCGTTGCAAATGGCGCCTTGATGCACTCAAGGGACGAATTGTTTCTCATAACAAGGAAATAGCGTTTTTCATTGGTTGATTTTCAGAATTTGTCACACCTGACTGAACTAATGTCGGAGAGTGTAGCACTTCCCGCCTCCTTGTAGGGGATTTTCCCAAACCAAAATGGCGCGCTTATATTGCAAGCGAGTGACTAGCAAGCTCGCCATAAGCGCGCAAGCGCACAGCAAGCGCGCTAGCACGCAGTAAGCGCACAGTAAGGATATATATCACATGATCCAAGGGGTGGGGGTGGGGTTCCATGGGGTGAATTTTTTTTTCGGTTAAAAATGTGTTTTGGGAGATTTTGATTGATTTCATGCAAAAAAGAATATTCCACCAAGTTGACCCCATAGGTTGGGGCTGGGGTTCGGTGTCCATGGGATGAATTTTTTTTTTTTGCATGCAATCACGAAAAATCCTCAAAAAACACGTTTTAAAGCCCCCCCCCCCCCAAAAAAAAAAAAGAAAGAAAAAAAAAGTTCACCCCATGGGGTGGGGCTGTGGGGGGTTGGGTGGGTGATCATAGGGGTAATTTTTGTTTCACATAAAATCACTCTATTTCCTTTAAAACACATTTTGGAGACAAAAAAAATTCTCCTAATTGACCAGAGGGGTGAGGTTGGGGGTGGTGTGGGGGTGAGGGGGATATGGACCTCTGATCTACTGGCCTCAAATGAAAATTAAACCATCTATATCCTACACACAGTTTGTGTATAAAATTGTAGCTTTGTGCATAAAAGAAAACAATTATTGCACAAATATCCAAAATATATTTATAGTAACACTGACCTTGACCTTTGACCTACTCACACCAAAGGTAATCTCAATGATCCACACTTCATAGGCAATCTGTGTGTGAATTTATAGCTTCGCACGTGAAAGGAAACTAAACTAAAATTATTGCACGGAACCAAAAATCTGTTTAGAGTAACAGTGACCTTGACCTTTGACCTACATTTCCCAAAAGCAATCCCAATCATTGTCCCATTACTGGCAAACTCTGTGTGAAGTATGACCATTGTGCGATCAACGGTTCAGAAGTTATTGCCCAGACCAGAACTAGTGTGACGGCCAAACGAACAGACGAAGGATGAACGGACAAAGTGATTTCACTTAACATATTTGTACATTATCCTTCCTACCAGTACTATACATACAAATCTGGAAATAAATTGTTCAAAATGTAAGTTTGGATTTGAAAATGTATAAATGAATATGTTTATTGACATCCCTGATGTAAGAATGTTGAATGTTATAACAATAGATGTATCCAAGATGGAGCAAACTTACGTTATTTTTGAAAATCCAACACAGCAAAAAAAGCCAGTCTCCCTTCTCCATTCTAAGCTTGCAAAATGGCTGACACAACACCACTTTTCCCACCCAAATATATTAAAAATAGATCAAGTAGGTCATGATCAGAATTTGTGTGCTTGCGCTCTTGTTGTGCGCTTGTGGCAAACTAGCTGTGAGCTTGTGAGCTCGTGAGCTTGCGCGCTTGTCGCGCGCTTGTGACACGCGTATAATGTGTTCAGAAATCTGTGTTCACTTGCTGCAAGCTAGTCATAAGCGCTCCACGCGCTTGTTTGCGCGCGACTAGCGAGCGACTCGCTAGGGAATAGTGAGTCGCGCGCTTTCATTTTGGTTTGGGCTAGCTCCTCTGTCGGAGATTTTCTGGCGCCACCCAGGTGTTCGGAAATATGATTTTTATAACTTTCCCTTTCTGGAGGCGATAATGTGTCCCGATAGAGTCGAGGTGGTCAAAATTTTAGAGCATGTATATCTATTATTACTCGCCACTGGCCACCCTAGAACGTCGTTTGTTGAGAGAAAAACGGTTCAGAAATGCAATTTTGATTTTGAATGTGGAATAAGAGACAAGCAGCTGATGTCACGTCCGTCGTTGTCGTGTATATTGTCTTTCCGAAAACAAAATAAATAAAAAAGGAAATTAATTATAATTAAAAATTGTTGAAGTTTTAGAAGTGTCTTTTTCCGTTTTCAGGTGAAGACGATACGACATATTACGGACACAATGCATGTATGCAAGATTCTTCTTTTCACGTTACTATTCGCTCTCGGAGATGCAATGCATTCACTCGACGATGAGACTTATGAACTCATGAAAAGACTAGTAACAACCAAAAAGTTACACATTCCGTACATTGAACGCACTCACACCCAGTCAGAAGGCCGCCTACATGCGATTTAAAAGGAATGAACACCGTATTTCGATTAACGAAAATGGTGAACACTTGTACGACGGAAAGCGAGTTATGAAAGTGCGAGATGTGAGAACAAATGTTTGCAGGGCTTTCAAAGAGAGCCATGGTTGCGGGGTTAGAAAAATCAACCACCGTCTGAAAGATCTATACGTCGGAATAAGTGAAAGAAACGTAAAATTGGCTTTGCACCACAATAAACTCTACAAACGGTCAAACCTAAAATTTTGCCATAGAGGACAGATGCAACCTATTAGAGCTAATGCTGTTATGGACAGGTTACAGATAGATTTGATAAGTATGGGACGAAATGAAGTAAAAATGGATGGACGCACGTATCACTATGCTTTATCTTTGATAGATGTTTTTAGTCGTTACGTTTTCTTAGTACCATTAGAACGAAAATATAGTGCTTTAGTAGCACGCGAGCTTGATGCAATTTTCAAAATCCATGGAGTTCCAAAAGTACTGCAAAGCGATCGTGGTACAGAATTTCGTGAAGCGGTAGCGAACCTTTGTAAGAAATTACGTATAAGAATGATACACTCTAGAGCCTACCATCCACAATTACAGGGAAAGTGTGAAAGAACACACCGGACATTGCGGAAAAAGACGAAATTCCACCTTCTGACAAAAGCAAAGAAAGGAGTCAATTGGGCAGAATCTCTCGGGGATTATGCGCGATCTATGAACATGGACAGTCGCGATGAACTCGCTTGGAACACGCCATTTGAGATCTACTTCGGAAGGAAAAACAACTACAATGCACGGCTGACCAATCGTGAGAAGGGTGGAGGCAATAACAACGTGTACTCTGAAAGTGAACCGGAGTCACCAAATGAGATTGATATTGAACAGTTCATTTCGCATCGATCGGACAAACGCAAGAAAGCTGCATCAGCTACAAACCGTTGCAACAAGCGAACAATCAATCGTGAACTCTCTTCAAACCCACCAATTAGACTTAAAATGGGTGATCGAGTCTTCGTGCGAACTAAGAAAGTACAAAAGGTGTAAGGGGGTTCGTTGATAGTGGCATAATAGAAGGCAGAATACAGGCATGTGACTTCAAATCAGACAAGTACAAAATTCTTGGAAAGTGGTACAGCATAGAAGACATCGCATGCAGCACTGATGCTTTAGAGAAACGTCGCAAAAATCGGTATCGCGATCTAAGTATTACATAGTGCTGACAAGGAATGACGAGTTAGAAAGTTTCACAGAGCCGGTGATGGAGACTGTCAGTTTTCGGCATTGAGTCATCAGATGCGAAGTCTACCCAATGGACCTATGCTGACGGCAAATGAAGTCAGGCAACGGGTAGTTCGATCACTTATAGATAATCCATTTGCACAGGATGGTACACACCTTAGTTATTATGTTGGTAACGTAAACCAGTATTGTGCAGGGATGATCACTCCTGGAAGTTACGGTGATCACATTACATTACAGCGGGCTGCAACTCTGTTTAATATCAATAGTATCATTGTTTCATCTATTGGGCTGGAACACAGTATAGTTATTTCCCCAAACGGGAATTATGATGACTTGTTAGAGACGATTGTTTTAGGGCATCTCCCCGAAGGAAATGGTGAGCATTTTTTATGTTTGGAGGGAGAGCCCAGTGATTTTGCCTACAGGAACGACCAGGAACTGCCTTGAGAGGTTAATGGTCTGGAGCGGGAACTGCCCGAGGAAGTTAACGGCCCAGAGCGGGAAGTGGCTGGGGAGGTTAATGGTCCAGAGCGGGAACTGCCCGGGGAAGTTAATGGCCCGGAGCGGGAAGTCCCCGAGGTGGTTAACGTCCCGGCGCGCAAACAGTCCAAGGGGTTTAATGACCCAGAGCGGGAACTGCCTGAGGAGGTTAATGGTCCGGAGCGGGAACTGCCCGAGGAAGTTAACGGCCCAGAGCGGGAACTGCCTGGGGAGGTTAATGGTCCAGATCGGGAACTGCCCGAGGAAGTTAATGGCCCGGAGCGGGAAGTCCCCGAGGTGGTTAACGTCCCGGCGCGCAAACAGTCCGAGGGGTTTAATGACCCAGAGCGGGAACTGCCTGAGGAGGTTATTGGTCCGGAGCGGGAACTGCCCGAGGAAGTTAACGGCCCAGAGCGGGAACTGCCTGGGGAGGTTAATGGTCCGGAGCGGGAACTGCCCGAGGAAGTTAATGGCCCGGAGCGGGAAGTCCCCGAGGTGGTTAACGTCCCGGCGCGCAAACAGTCCGAGGGGTTTAATGACCCAGAGCGGGAACTGCCTGAGGAGGTTAATGGTCAGGACGGGAACTGCCCGAGGAAGTTAACGGCCCAGAGCGGGAACTGCCTGGGGAGGTTAATGGTCCGGAGCGGGAACTGCCCGAGGAAGTTAATGGCCCGGAGCGGGAAGTGCCTGAGGTGTTTAGCGTCCCGGTGCGTGAATTGCCCGAGGAGATTAAAGACATTACTGGTAGCCTGGACCAGCAATGCAAAACTTTTGGTCAGGAGCAGCGACCATTTTTACCTGATGAAATCTTATATCGTATTGTGCAGTTTGCTTTGAATAGTGATATCAATTCATTGCGCACATTGTCTATGGTATCTAAGGGATTCAATGAGTTTGTGTGTAGATATTTACGAGAAAACCCGAGATTATTGGAATCGAGGCGCAGTATACATTTGTCTCCAGTTTTGGTAGTCAGTCTTTCTGTATCCCACCTATTTCCGACAACACTGTCTGTCAGAAAAGTCAGTAGAGTGGCAGGAAAATGTTCAGGTTTAGTCATTCGACTGAAGGAGATGTTGTCTCCTATATGTGGGAGTAGATGGTGGAACGCTTGGCTGGTACTTGAACCGATCGTAACTCAACCTGGAATGTATCTCATTATTCGTGTAAAATGGAACAAGTGATTGAAAAATGGGTAGTTATTCTTCTATAATTGAGCCACTGATGCTCAATCGTGAAGTTGAATAACATGCACATTGTAATTCTTTTTATGGCAATTTTATCAGAAGGCCGGGTGTTTTATTGGTAGATATTTTTGTTGAAACAAGCTGACAGATAGTCGCGTTTTCATTACACATTTTCAACAAAGGAGTTAGTAGTCTGGCTCGCACATTTTGACCCCGGTTAGCTAGACACTCCCCCCCCCCCCCCCAAACCCCGGATCATGGATGTGACGTCTATCGAAGTGCATTGTGGGTGTAATATGGGTTGTCATGCTAATACGCGTAAGCTGCCATAATATATATGATGGTATTACAATGGTGATACGTGGTGTTACTGCGCATGCACAGCACGTGTTATGGTAACACGCATTTCCATCGACCATTTTGTATATGAGGAGCCGTCACCTTGGTTTCTATGGTAGCACGTGGGACTAAACGTTTGTAGACGAGTAGGGGCATGTTTGGAGGTTGTGTTCGATCCAACAGGAGTAAATGTAATTTCTCAAATAAATCCGATAATTTCCGGAAATCATCGGGAACGCGCGTTTTACTCCAGTTTTTTGACGAATACCTCATAATAAAGTAGCAGAAGAATTTCAATCATACGGGCTACTTTATAGTGAGGTATTCGGCAAAAAACAGGGGTAAAACGCGCGTTTCTGATGATTTCCGGATATTGTCGGGTTTATTTGGGTAATTAGATATACTCCAGTTGGATCGCATGCCCCTATTCGTCTACTGGCTTTTAGTCCCACATGTTACCATAAAAACCAAGATCGCGACCTCCTATATACAAAATGGACGACGGAAATGCGTGTTACCATAACAACACGTGCTACGCATTCGCAGTAACACCACATATCTCTATGGTAATGACGTCAACATATGGCGGCTCACGCGCGCTACCACGACAACCCACGTGACACCCACAATGCACAGCGGTATGACGTCACTTCCGGGAAGTGGGTCCGGTTAACTGGGGTCGAAATGTGCGAGCTATACTACTAGAGTTCAAAGCCGCATCGAAGCCAATTGAGCAGTAGGGAGGGCATTTTTTTTTTTTGATTCTTGGAAGTGACCGAGATCATGTGAATTAGTTGATTGACGTTTGTTCGTATTTATATTCCCAGCTCAGGAGTGTTTCTGGTTATGAATGATTTGATTTGTACAATTAACATGGACTTTTGATATTGTCAATTTGAAACAGCCGCTATTTCTCTATTTATTGCCTATTTACTGATATCAATACATTAATTATTGATATTTATAAATTGATTTATAGATATCACTAATTCGAATTATTGATATCTATAACTCAGTGTTATTTTGAATATCTGCAAATCGATTTATAGATATCGATAATTCAATTTTTAATATCACTAATTCAATTTGAAGATATCAATAAACACATTTTTGATATCTTAAATGTACCAATTGTTGATATCTATAATTTATTTATGGATATCAATAATAGAGAAACGGCGCCCCATAAATTTGTATGTCTTGCCTGTAAAAAAACTAAGGTGACGTATAACTAATTTAGCACATTAAGCTATAATAATTTACAATTTTCTGCAGCTATAACACATTCATTTTTATATTTCGCTTGTCAAAAGACTTTTCCTTTTCCCTGGACCGGAGTTCCTTTGAAGCCTCGCTAATTATAACGACTCCTAGGGTCATATTGGCAGAAAATCTGATATTTTTATAGCTTAATATGCTAAGTTATCTATCACTTTCTTATAGACTTATGATAATCATATAAGTTACACTGCCACATAATTTTTTATTTCGCAAAACAATCTTCTGTATTTAGATTTAATCAACAACAGAACTGTTTAATTCTTATCGTTTCTGAGTAATTATAAATCATCTGCGATGTCAGATTTATTGAATTGTAATACCATTTTCCACAAAGAAAACCAATAAAAGTCGTTTTGAGTTCAAAATATGCACAGTTGTTGTGAATAAGGAAAGTCAAGACTGAAAGAACGGATCACGAGCGAGTTGTTCCTTCCATCTTTCCAAAACGGGCTAAACCAGTCGCAGTCATACCAACGTTGGATCGTTAGAAAAACGCCATTTTGAAGATTATTGAGCGTTTTAATCACAGTTTTCAAATATATCAACATTTGTGACGTTTCTCAACTTTTGTGATAGTTGTCCACTTTTGTGATAATTGCAGAATTCTGTGATCACATAAGTGGGTGGATAGCAAATCGCAAATGTTGTGACCCCCTGAAATTTCACAAAAGTCAGCGAAATATCACAAAACTTGTGACCTGGAAAAAATCACAAATCGCGTCGTTTTTATATAGAAGTGGGCGATTATCACAAAAGTGGCTAACAAATCGCAAAACTGGTGACCTCATCACATAAGTGGGTATATCAAATCACAAAACTAGTGACCTAATCACAAAAGTGGAAATATCACAAAACTGGTTGTAACACGCCACCTGCAGTGCTAAAGTATTGCAGATGTCACCGTTTTGTACTCAAGGTATGAAACAGTGATTCTGGTAATCTTTTTTATACAGAACGAACTTTCGACTATCGTGATTTGATAATGTCACGGATAAAAAAAAATCGGAAAAAATCCATAATGCTTCTCACACGAAACAAGGGATTATTTCGAGAAAAAGGCAATCGCTTAATCTGGATATCATTAAGTCAGAGAACAACATAATGATATTCCTTCCTTTAAAATGTGTTTGCATGAATTACACACACTTATCTTTAGTTCAGCAAATGAAAACAGTATCTACTCCCCTAATCTGACTTAATTCAACTGAATCCTGTTATATTTCTGAGAGCGTATCAGGATCTGACACACCAGACTTAACCAGATCAACCTAACACTTTGACTGGTATTCTCTTATACATTAGTGCAGGCAATGGACGATTCTATCTCGCATTTGTGGATAGGTTAAGTGATAATTTAATCCACTTTCTATGAACGCCTCTTTTATTCCTGGTGGTCGAATTTTCATTTCTTTCGTAGATGATTCAATGCACGAATTTAATTCACGAAAATTATGTCAATAGATATTTCGTCCCTTGAGTGCAAAATGGCACATTGTTGCATTCGATGACGATTTGTAACTTTGCTAAAACAAGGAAAAGTCGAAAGAATTTTTTCCAACTTTTATGAGATGTGACTGTGATGTATTGCTGGTGAGAGATGGTCTTTTTTTCTCCATGCTCGTCTTAATTTCTTCAGTAAACAGTTTTAACGTTGATTGCAATGGGAGACGATATCACGAGTACTGTCAAAGCGCTTGTTTTTTTATCCTCCGAAGAAGAGCACTATCTAATGTGCTAATTACTCCCCGCGGCGTGTATGTTCCGACAGAAGACAGACGCCACGCATGCATCGCTATTCATTGTCAGCGTTAGCTATTAGAATAATGCAGGCTTATATTTGTAGACCCACCAATTTAATTTTCAGTAATGGACACCCACGGACTGATGAACCATCGACAAAGTATGTTTTTTTTTAACACCACGGAAATTGGTACCTCCGAAAATAAAGGCGTTCACTATAATATGGGACTATGTGATTAAGTTATCACCTGCATGTATCACACCGTCTAAGTTAGGTGGATAACGCTGACAAATGGGGGACAATTCAATTTATTTTGAAAATACCTGGTATCCTCAACTGGTTTTCATTCTTCATTAACCTATATCATATTTTCAATACATTTAGAGAACAAAATGGATTTAAAACTTTTGTGTCACTTTAACACGCCGAGTTCGGGGGATATACGGCAATACTACACACCTTCCCGTTGTATCGTGTTCTGCTTGCATTACAGAGCGCCACCTACTGCTAGAAAAAAAAATGTTAAATCGTGGAAAAAATCATTAGGGTCGGTTACTGCTAACCCTCACCCTTACTGCACTGGCCGTAAAGCATTACGAATGTCTCCCATGTTAGTCCACTTCAAGATGGAGATTCTGTTTCTCAGTATGTTAAGTTTACAGGACGAATGATGTTAAAATAACTAATAAATGTGATATTGTTTGACCTGAAGCAGTTATTATTTGTTCCGAACATGATATGGAATGAAAAAAACATAAAAATGAAGGAGGCCAAGTAGTGTTTTAACCCTTTACCCAACGTAAATTATCCCCTGATAAGTATAGTACACTAATCAATGAACTAAATCAGTTTTAGTTTGATCAAGTATACTCTGTGCAATCTGAAAACACCAAGGAGGTAAGAGAGTTGTCATTTGGACAAACTACACATGTGAAAAACATGCAACAAAAACTCTGAAATTTGCGTTTTCAGTTTCAGTCGATGACCTTTTGACCTCTGACATCATCACCTTAGACCCACGTGAACAAGTTTAGTAATAATTTTTTTCCGTTTTGTATTAGCTTTAAGATGATACCAAATGCTATGGGTTTTGAACCATATTTTGATAGCTTACGTGACAAAAACGTTACCCCTGCCCCTTACGGATTGGAGCAAATTTTAGGGTAGGGCAGGGTTAAATATTTACCTGGTTAGCATATTGCATCCCAATTTTTGTTCTATTAACAACTTGTTTCGTAAATAGTATACATTGGCGCACATTTTGGTACCAAGGAAGTTAAGTAGTGTGTGTGCGGGGGAGGGGGGGGGGGTGGCGCACAGTTGACCTTCCTAGCTCATGGACTAATTGTGGAAGGTTGAGCAGTTAGGCATTACAATAATCCAAATGTGAAGTTACAAAGACATGAACTAGGGTTTTTGTTTTTGTGGAGTCTTTCGTGAGGAACTGTCTTATCTGTTTAACTTTGTATAGACCTCAGAAAGCCTTATTGCACATATTTGTAACATGTCTGGCCACAGACATGTTAGAGTCGAAGAAGGCACCAAAAATACGTACACTGTTACTTGCACTGATGGCGGAATCTCCTACCTTCACTGAATTGATGTTAATTTTAGTGAGTTGCTGTCGTGAACCAATTATTAGGAATTCAGTCTTATCATCATTTGGGAGCGCGGTGGCTCAGTAGGTAGAGGTGCAGGCTACAAGCCGAGAGGTCCTCGGTTCGAATCCCACTTACGGCAACCGCTTTGTGTCCTTGGGCAAGACACTTCATCTCCATTGCCCGCATGGGGACACGATGACGCCCTGTACTAAGGCGTACTACACGTCGATGGTGCGCATGTCTTCAACCCTGCCTGTGCTGCAGTGCGGAGTTACGATGCTGGGGAGCTGGCAGCTGCTCGTCGTTGCTCGGTGGTTCTCTCCGGGTACTCCGGCTTCCTCCACCCATAAAACTATCACGGTCAGGATTAGCCATTGTGCATAAATATGTGACCTAAAACACCAATAAATAATAATAAATAACTTATCATCATTTATCATTAATTTGTTTGAAACCATCCATGTGCGAATGTCCGAAATACATGATTCAATAGTTTCTAGAGCTTTAGTTTGATCCTTGATTGGTGGTCGAAAAGAGAAATAGACCTGTGTGTCATCAGCATAACCATGGACGTCAGGCAGGTGAGATTCAATGATGGTGAACATTTTTGAAATATAGAATAGAAACAGAACAGGACCAAGGCAACTGCCCTGTGGGACTCCACATTCAAGATGGAAGTCTTTTGACAGATTACCATTTATTGATACACGCTGCTGTCTATTCTTGATGTATGATGATAGCCAGCTAGCAGCTACACCATTAAGTCCAAAATCAGAATTCATTGTCTCTAGCAGAGTTTTATGACAAACAGTGTCAAAAGCAGCACTAAGGTCTAAAAGAACAAGCAATGTTACCCTTCCAGACTCCATATTAAGGAGGATGTCATTCTGAACCTTACGTAATGCCGTTTCAGTCGAGTGAAATTTTCTGAATCCAGACGTGTTGGCCGGTAATGGAGCATGCATATCACTATGTAACATTAGCTGGTCAATTGAAGCTTTTTCACACAACATAGAGACGAACGGTAAGTTACTCACTGGTCGGAAGTTTTTAAACACAAGTTCCGCACCTTGTTTCTTCAGAAGAGGATTAACAATTGCTATTTTCCACGCATCAGGCACATATCCTTCTAGCAGAGACATGTTGATCATTTTTGTAATTACAGGAGCCAAAGTGTCTACACATGATTTTACAATAGATGTTGGCATTGGGTCGAGTGTTAGTATGTTGGAGAGCTGACAGTTGTTCGCCGTTGCTCGGTGGTTCTCTCCGGGTACTACGGCTTCCTCCACCCGTAAAACTGTCGTGGTCATGATTAGCAATTGTGCATAAATATGTGGCCTTAAACACCAATAAATAAATAAATAAATAAATAAATAAATAAATAAATACATTGGGTCGAGTTGACATGAGGCATTTGAGGATTTGTTTTATTAATTTGGTTACCTCGTGGATTTCTAATGGTCGAAAAGTTGAAAGCTCTTTTTCTGATGGTCTCCGTTTGATGTCAGTTTTGTCTACATTTATGTTCTGAATTTTTTCCTGAATTAATTCTATTTTTGATGAAGAATTCGCCAAATTGATCAGCTAGCTTTGATGGATCATCGTGTGGTGGAAATGATTTTTAACAACTTTAAACAGTTTTTTGCTGTCACCATTACAAGCTTCAACACATGTTGTGTAGTAAGATTTTCTGGCAATTTTTAGTTTGTTGGAGAACTGATTACGAATAGTCTTATATGCTGCTTCCTAGTTGTAAGATTTAGATCTTTCCCGCTCCTCCTTTCGACGATTAGCTTTCAGAGTTCCCAATTCATTGGAAAACCCGGGTATATTTGGGCGAATAATTAATGTTTTTGTTTCAGAGGGGCATGCTCATCCAGTAGATAAGACAATGTGTTGTTGTGTGATTTTGCTGGATCATCCAGGTTAGCACACTGAGAATTACACAAATCTAATTTTTCGATGTCGCATTTAAGCTTGTTAATGTCAATTTGATTGAATTTTCGGAGTGTTACTTCCTTACGTGTCAGTGATGGTTTTCGAACACCTAGTGTGCACTCAACAAATGAATGGTATGTTAATCTGATTGGGATAAATGGCTCAGAAAGCGGAAAGTCATTAGTACATCTTGTGATGATAAGGTCAAGAGTGTGTCCAGAGGTATGAATAGGTCCAGTAACATGTTGTTGTAAACCAAATGTTTCTAAGAGGTTCATATTCCATTCACTGATCTCAAAACAACTGAATTGCTGGGACTCTCATTGGCCGTGTAGATAGCACAAGTGTATCCAATTCCACCCTTCTTCTATCTTTTTTGTTTTTGTTTTTGTTTTGTTTTTTGTGTGTGTGTGTGTGGGGGGGGGGGGGGGGGGGGGGGGGCTGTCGCTATAAATAAACAATGCTCAGCAAGAAAAAAAAAAATCTCGAAGGTTTTCAAGTTCTCGCCATCGCCGATCACTTTTTTAGAACGTATAATTTGATATCTGATGATGAACATTATATTAACATTTTTTTTATTATTGATCAAAAACAAGTTTGCGAAAGCTGATACCGTGTTAATAGTTTTCGTATAGGTAAACACCATAACGTTTGATAATGTGAAAGCTGTTATGCTGTGACTGTAATTTTTCGCTGACGTTCCAGCAATCCAGTTTTATAGAGATCATTGGCTTCAGTGATGTTTTATCCTGCGCAAGTTTGCTTTCTGTCACCAATGAAAGGGTTTGCTTTTACATTGTTCTACATAGATTGGACAATCAATGTGAAAAAGTAGGAATGTGTGTACATACATTTAATCTTTAACACATGTTAAGCTCGTCTGGAGCCACGATACGCCCTAACGACAGTTATTGGCTTGAAAACCTCACGTGAAGACAAAACCTAAAACGTGAAATATTCCATCTCTAGAACAACACACATTTTCGTAAAAAAAACATTTTCTGGAGGTGGACACTGATATTTCTGACATAAATTAGCAACGAAAAGTATACGGAAATATATATAGATGGGGATGCACTCTCTTCCACATTCAAAACGCCTTTAAAGGTGGATGTCTAAGATACCAAATGTCCATGATTCTGACTTTTGGTTTAATGCGTTTGTTTTCCAAGATCGTGAATAGAATTTTATATTACAACAAAGATCCTATAGAATTTTGCAGTGTTCGGTATAGTGCTTAGTGAGAGACGACGGGCGCCGCTGTCAGTGGCTACAGCTCTGACAACACAAATGTTGAATGGAATTGAACGCCAAGTTTTTTTTTTAAATTTGTAATTAGTATCTCATTCACCAGGCTCGGCAACCCTGTAAGTAATTCATCCACACACAATATAATCCAAACACTGATCTCTTTGCAGCTGAGATGCGGGACGCTCATTAGTCACACAGAGAAGAGTGTATCTACTGCTCCCATCATAGGGTGGGGATGGCCATCGTTGATATAAATATACAGTTCTCGACAACAGAAAACTATCGAACGTTTGCATTCTTTTCCGACGCCATTCTCTCGGTGACTGCTTTTTCAAGAATACATTTACATGTTTGCGAAGCACGAATAAGTCATGATAATCACATTTTAAACGGCAACACAAATTGAATATGAACATGTTTAGTTATTATTGACAGAACACAAGTGCTGGTATCGGAAAGTTGATACCGTGTTTCTAGTTTTCAAGCCAGGCTTCCGCTTGATGTTTGATGACGTGAAAGCTGTTACGCTGTGACTACAGACACATCGTAACAGCTTTCACGTCATTATACGTCACGAGTGTGCGGAGCCTCCGCGTTGATTGACCCTAAGTGGAGGGGACATAATGTGTTGCGACGTTTTTTCTCTGACATTTCCACTTGTATAGAGATCAGAGATTTCGAACGACAGCAGACCGATCATCGCAGAAATTGGTCTACTGATGGAAGGCCAAGTTAGTTTGGAACGAAAACAATGACACGTTATATGAGTTATTTAAAGGAATGTAGTGTCCCTGTCGTCAGAAATTGGTGATGGATGAACTCTTAGAAATGAGCTAACATTTTAAATCGAAAAAAAATATGATTGAGAACATGTGTTTTGCCTCAACATTGTTTTTTTATTTTGTGAACGAAGTGACACATTTAGCTCTATGTGCCATTGTGAAAGATTCCACGTTTGTGTTCGAAAGCAGCAAAACGTATTTACACAATGTGTTACTGCCTGCGTGGCTTCTAAAGAGGGGTATTTTTTTTCCACAAATTGTATATGGTGGATTCAAAGTGAGGCAGATCCTCACGCCCCTCCCCTCGAATTTCCGATGTCCCTAAGTGCATACATGTATGTATTTTATTTATTCAGTGGGGTCGAACTGACGTAAAAGTGTTTGAAATTACGTAAATCCAAAAATCCAAAAACATATATGTCTTAATTGTCTGGCCCTACATTCTAAAATGTCAATGAAAGTCGGCCGAAATTTAATAAAGTAAAGTTGGTGTAAAGGGTGTTTTCCGAGAAATCGGTCATAACGGCTGATAATTTCCCAGGTTGGTACTACATTTTTCGATATGCTTTTTGTTAGAGAAGAGATTGACAAAAGTTGAAATAGGGAGGAGGGTCGATACAGATATTAAAAGATCAAGAAAAGCGTTTAAGCTGGGAATTATTTTTGGATAAAGGGAGAACATCAAAAATGTACTTCTGACGATCTGAAGTGTTTTTGACCGACGACAAGTGTGTGAACTTTCATAGCTATGGCTTAACAAATTACGAAAATAATCGACGTTTGACGAAAAATAATAAAAAAAGTAATTAAAAGCTGACTATCGCCATAAGACTTAATAAAATAGTTGGGGAATGTTCATATACAGTGGAGGAGTGTTGTTTAAAACGAACACACTCAACTCTTCGACTACTCCTTTTGCAAAATAACGTCGTCCATGACGATAGGTGATTTGTTTTGCTTTGCTCATTTATTAAGGTAGACTAATTCATATATTTAACCCGCAGTCACATAGTTGTGGGTTAATTTTTTTAATTGGCCTACTCTGAACGATCATTGTTCACGCTGGTCCGAATGGGTTTGGTGCCAAGTGAAATTTTTGTTCGTTGTGAAATAATCTTTTTTGGTTTCATATGAAAGAGTTCAGTGCCAAATGGAATCATATTATAAATGACAACAAAATAACTATGTACCGCCTTTGAGCGCAGCAATGCGCTATCAGCAAGGCTAAAGCACTGCAGGCAGCATCTTGTTGCATCCAGGATACCATTTTATATAATAAACATAGTAAAAGTCTATTATTAACGTTTACAAACTAATTTCATGATTATTATTTACTTACTGTTTATTCACTCCACAAAAACAAGTAGGAAATAATTTATTATCCGCCAGAAGGATTATAAAAAGTTATGCTAGAAAAACGATTGTTTTGGTAAGAATAAGATGAAACTAATAAACCAAACTGCTAATCCAGCTGACGCATAACCCAGAGCTATGATTTTAGCAGCTCCTTATAGATCACCTGACAGACGTGACTTCCGAATAATAAAACACAACGTCTTTGAGACCTACCAAAAGTATAATTTTGGAGCCAAAGTTTGGAGCCAAATGCTGCATAGTTGGTGCCACAGGACTTTTTTAGTGCAATTGGCAACATCGCCACCTGACAGAGTGAACACTGTGTATGACAAACCAACAACATCCTCGTTATATGAAGTAAAACAAAATATCAGCTACTCCGTGTCTATTAACCCTTTGGAAAAGGGCGCCATTCCGGTCCTGGATCGTGATGCGACCAAAATTCATAAAGCTGAGTGTCGTTCAGTAAAAGTCTGTGGTAGACAAATCAAGGCTACACGTTGACATTCTTGATTGGTCTTCCCCAAAGTAACGAACACAATAAATTTCAGCTGTTGCTGGCTTTAAACTGGCATGAAATATATCAACATAATCCAAAGGGTTATAAATCGAACAGAAGATTTCAACATTGTCAAAAGTAGTTAAATACGGTATGTTCACACAATTTTACGGCAGAAATATTCAGCTGCATTGCTGGTATTTTACCCTACTTTGAACGATAAGCTTTAGCTCAACTTGACGAAGTCAAGCTGAACTAATGCTATCACTTCTCGTCCGTCGGCGTATGTACGGACGTACGGACATACGGACGTACGTACCTCCTCCATTTTCTTTGGCAAACCGCACAGGTCGCATTTATGATCGAATCGCTTTGAAACTGGGTACGCTTGTTTGGGGTGACCTCCAGATGGGAGCTATCGATTTCCTTCCATTTCCGTCCCAAAATGTTGCCGCTGGCAACGACCTCTGTACTTAGTTTAGTCAGGCATCAATATAATCCTTTGGCACGCCTACAGGGCACATTTATGATTGGATCGCTTTGAAACCTGGTATGCTTGTTTGGAGTGACCTCTAGATTGGAAATATCGATTTTCTTCATTTCCGTCAAAAAGTGTTGCCGCTGACAACGGCCTTTGAACTTCGTTTAGTCAGGCATCAGTATATTCCTTTGGCATGCCCAACAGGGCACAGTTATAATCGGATCGCATTGAAACTTGGTAAGCTTATTTGGGGTGACCTCTAGATGGAAGCTGTCGATTTTCTTTCATTTCTTTCAAAAACTAGTTGCTCTTGGCAACGACCTTCTATAAACTAAGTGCAGTTATGCATCAATATTTCTCTTTGGCACACCCCGCATGGCACATTATGACCGGAACGCTTTGAAACTTGGTATGCTTGTTTGGGGTGACCTCTAGATGGCAGCTGTCGATTTTCGTCCATTTCCGTCAAAACATATAGCCGCTGGCAACGACCTTTGATCGTAGTTTAGTTAGACATCTTCCCTTTGACACATCCCACAGGGCACATTTCCTTTTGGCTCACCACATAAGGCACATTTATGCTCGGATCGCTTTGAAACATGGTATGCTTGTTTGGGAGGGCCTCCAGATGGGCGCTACTGATTTTTCTTCCTTTTCGGTCAACAAACATTGCCTTCGAACCTAATTTAGTCAGACATCAATATATTCCTCTGGCATGCCCTTTAGAGCACATTTGTGGTCGGATCGCTTTGAAACTTGTTATGCATGTTCGGAGTGACCTCTAACCTAACCTGTCAGCCCTTAAATCTACAGGGCATATTTATGAATTTCCAGGAAAAAAAACAAAACATTGCTACAAGCAAAGACCTTCAAGCTTATGCATCTGCGAATTAACATTTTCCATTGGCACGCCCCAGAGGGCACATTCATGATCGATTTGTTTTAAACTTGAGGGTGACCAAGATAGGAACTATCCATTTTCTTGCCACTTCCACCCAAAACTGTCGCTATTCGCAACAACCCTTGAATTTGTTGCATTGGTGCAACAACATTCTTCTTTCACATGGCCTAGTGGGCACATTCATCATAGGATTGTTTTTTAACTAGGTGTTCTCATTTGGCTAGACCCCTACCCAGAAGCTATCGATTAGCATTCATTTCTGTGAAAAAAGTTGACGTTTACAATGAGCTTTAAATTTACTGCCTTTGTGTATCAACTTTCTTCCTTTAGCCAGCCTTTCAGTTTACATTTGAAAAAATGCATGGATTGCTCTGACGTTGTGCACACACCATGCTGTTATGTTGAAGTTTGACCAAATAACCTTGGAAGTTGGAATGAATGATCTTCCATTTTGCCATTTCACTTATAACATACCAATTCAAGTTTGTAAAGTTGAACTACTGTGTCACTGACACTTTCATTTTACAGTACATCTATATGACAAATGGGAAACTACCACATAATATGTTTAAGTAGAAATGGGGAAAAAACATGTAAGAATAACGTTCCATCTCATACATCGACTACATAGCCAAAGTTTCATGCACGACAGGACTATCCTACATATAGCATTTACTAAATACATAAGAACACACACGCAACAAAACGCACCATCTTATAGGTCTAAGGCTATGATTTGGGAGGGAAACATTGAAACGCTTTGTCTCAAAGCAGATATTTAAAATAGCATCTATATTTTGTATTGTAAAGATTTAGATGGACTAGAAAAAAACATGTACACCAGATATTCACATGTCTGCAATTGAAACGGTAGAGCCCAAACGCCCGAAACAAGCAAGTCATGCACTTGCAGTTTTACTGTTAATAAACTGAAGCAGACAAAAGGAAGTGTTTCTTTACGGTGAAATGAGTATTCACATTTGTATGTACCATTTTCCTAAAAACGCAAACGCAAACTGCAGTATCACGATGTAGCGATAAAAGTTCGGCGATGAAAGATACTATTGCAGCAGCGATAAAAGACGTCTTGAGAAACGAAGGCACGCCCGCCTGACGAACTACTTCAATGGTATTGGCAATCACAAGTAATTTTCGACAACACCTAGTAATGTCGCAATGTACAATACATCTAGTTTGCCTCAACATACATTTCATGTTACAGGGAATTGCACGATCCAATATATAAACAATCCACCACGCAAAACATCAAGTGAAAAATAATGATGGGGAATCACACAATTTGAAAGATACAGTCAGAAAATTGTTAAACTTTACGTAATCTCTTTGTGGTTTCTCGGTTCTAGAAACAATGAATGAAGTGACGCCATATATATAAAGCGATTATTGCGTACTACACAAACATAATTTCCTAGTTGTTGTCTCAAATCACCCAACTATCCTTCAGCTGATCACATGAATTTAATTTAATTGGGTTTGAAATATCATTGCCCGTCAGAAGAAAAACCAACTTGGCGGTGCTTAATTATTTGTTTATCACTATGTACAATTTCATTCAAGTTGAAGGAATTTCCTCACGTGCCGTTAGGTTGACAGAATAGAAAATGGAGTCCCATTATTTTGACCTTTGAGTGTGAATTTTTGTTTGTTAACAGCTTCTATTTGTGAGAAGTGGTGGTTTTGGGTTTTGTGACTGAAGGGTAGATAAAAGTGTTATGTGTTCATTGCGCTTGAGTTTTGTATCGCGACTTGACTCGTTTTTGGTCAGGTATAGCTAGCGTCCCCAAACGTGAGTGTCGTCGCGATAAAAGAATCTGAACATGCAGAATGTGCACAGAGCACGCATATATCTGTTTACTATCTTGGTGTAAACAGTATTTATTTAAAAAAAAGGCATAACGTGTTGACAGTATATATAGAGAGAGATGTGGATTCAATAGCAACACAGTGGGCTCATAATGTGGTCGTTTCCACGGTTCACTATCTTAACATTCAAGGCGTTGGAAGTGAAATTTGTTTAAACTATTTTATGTTCCTACAGTTAAAACTAGAAGTCCTGTCACGAACTAAGCGCTTATCTGGGCTTAATTGAGCGTAGGAATTACGCGCAATTGACATATCGAATGGCATCCAAAGCACGGCAGGTTCTCCTGGTTACTCATAGCAAACACAGGCAATGTTTCTATTTTATGTTCCTACAGTTAAAACTAGAAGTCCTGGCACGAACTATGCGTTTATCTAGGCTTAATTGCGCGAAAGAATTACGCGCAATTGCCATATCGAATGGCATCCAAAGCACGGCAGGTTCTCCTGGCTCATAGCAAACACAGGCAATGATGCTGCCAATGGACCTCCGGGTTACCGGGAGGTCCATTTGCTGAAACATTGCTTGTGCACAGGCCATATGTATAGAATTTGATAGCCTTACTATGGTCATAATGCGTAGATTAACGCGCAGATCAACGTGCTATTTGCGCACATTTGATGACAGGACTTCTAGTTTTAACTGTAGTAGTCAAATATAGACCAGCAGCAAACTATTCACCACGAGTTACCTAAAGCAGATCACCCGCGCGTTAAACATCCATTTGAATGATCTGCAATAAATTATGTTTCTCCGAATTTATGTAAACAGACACTCCGCAAGTTAAAGAGGGTGAGACCCGAAAGTAATCTTCTTGAAAACACACAGCACTTTCAAGTGGATGTTTAACGGTAAAGAGATCTGTTTTACGTAACGAGGGCCGGCAATTTGTTTGCTTATCTATATTTGAGTACTACCAAACACACATAATTTTTTTATTATTGTGCATTTGGTAGAGATCGGATACAGTATAGTCGCTACGGAGTGGTCATAACCCACGTGTTTATCGAGTAATAAACATCAGCATCAGCTTCATTAATTAAATTTTTTTCAGATTATTCTTATAATTAGTGTTTGGAATATAGCATTATTGCGTTCGTGGAAATATTGCCCATCCGTGAAAAGTAGCCAGCGGCAGTACTGTACAAAATCATGTAGATAAACAAAAACATTGTCAGGCCAGTTTACGTAAAACATCTACCTACTCTGCGAAGAAAGCCGTAGTTGGAAATAATGCTCTTTGAAAACAAATCAGGGAATTTTCAAAGTGATATTTCTTAAGCACATTTGTTTGAAGAACTTTGCAAATAGAAACTATAAACCGTATTAGACCCCAGATATCTAGCATCTGGCGTTTAAATTGGCGTCCGAGGTTGTTTCTGCAGCACACAATTCAGGTTTAATCTTAACTTTCGACAAAATAAGTATTTTTGTTGGACTCAGTATTGGCATCGTCGCGAGGGTTACGCATTCTATTATGCATTTAAAATGCCAGAGCGTTGACAGTACCCAACTAATTGCCACATTTAACAATCCCACGTGCCGTCCTAATGGCGCAGTATTGTTTGACGTTGTTAGTGTCGGCAGTCATACTACGTGTGTCTCAAAAGTTCCAGATGCATGATCATTATAATTAAATATATTACATATTCATCTTTTTAATACAGGATTCTGCTATAAGAAAATTTAGTCAATGAGTTTAAAGGAATCCACTGCCAATTACAAAGAAACAAGCTTGGATTTTTTATCCACTGACAGAGCAGACTTTCCAAAAACTGGCATGTCAGTTTAAGAAAATAATGCAAACTGTTGAATATGTGTTGCAGTCATAAAGGTGATGTGTTCACTTGATTCGAGTGATGTACTGGCTCTGTAGTATAGTAGTTGGTAGAGAGTGTTTGAGTCTTCGAAAATGAGCCTGGGCCTGTGGTTTGGTCTCAGTTGTGGAGTGATCGCAACTAGCTACACTGCGCATGCCTTTAATATTAGAAATTACAAAATGGCGAATAATGCACTCTTATGGAAGTAGATGCCCTGGCATTTTATATATACTTTAAGTGGAGAGTGTATTATCACTGAATCACTCACACAGTGGAAATTCCACCAAAGCAATAATTGCATTTTTTGCAAAGAAAAACAAGCGCAGGCAAGTTTCAGCCAGTGGACCTCCGGGTTAAACCCGGAGGTCCATTGGCTGAAACATTGCTTGTGTTTTGTTTTGTCCACTCTTCAAATTTGAAAGTGGTACTTCGGGTGATAGCTCCACTACACGGGTGACCTATTTACAACCCACCCGCCACGTACTGTACTAGCTGTGACCGTTTCTAATGTAATTTAGTGATTTCACTAGCATACTTACTAATATACATTTAGTGATTTTTTGAAACACATTTCATGGGATCTTCCAACTGGTTCATTATTTCGTCCATTGCTGAAGCATTGCAGAAGGTGCCTTGTTGCACTCAAGAGACGATTTCCAACTGTAGAAACCAAAGGTAATGCATTTCGAATAAAAAGGGAGAGGGGACATTCGGATTTTTTCAGCAGATGAAAATTTACAGGCAGCAGATGGAAGGTCCTCACTCAAGGGCGTAAGTGGGCGGTCCAAATGGTTTCCCCAAAAGTTGGATGTTCAGCTTCCAATGTGGGAAATGGTACAGTTCAAAACCACCCCCTCCCAACTGATGCAATCCAATTACACACCCCTGTTCTTCTGGAATTCGGGTCAGGTGGGCGATTGCCACTATAGCATTTTTTGAAACAACGTTGGTATGTTGGGAACCACTGAAGTAAAGTCCTTTCTTTAACACAATCCTTTGGGAAGTTATTACCGTTAAAGCCATTTTCCCCACTTTGACAAACCTTGTAGTCGCAGAATGCGCTCTTTAACTGTCACACTATTTGAGGACAAGAGTTGGGATTACAACTTTGTTATTTTTTTTTTGATGTAATTTAACTTGGACTAAAGTATACACAAGTCCTAAGATTTGTAGAAAAAAAATACAAATCACTGAAATATGGCGAAGATTGCTGGCGAAATCTAAGGGGGGGGGGGGTCGATTAAATAATATTCATTTGCTTGTGTCACGCTGTCTGGTTAAATGGTCAATTAGAAGTAATGTGGTCAACTTAACTTGTAACATGGAATCGATTTTCTCTTTATGGTTACACTAAACCAATGCATCGTCCTGTCCATCGTGGATTTGAATTAGAGATTGTTCACGGGTAATTTGAACGTAAACAGATTAATCGTGTTCTGGCCGTTTCAGACAATCATTAAAATGTCTAGTTGTTTCAAAGAGGCATATCGTACCAAGCCAGGAGTGCTCCGAGATATGTTGCCAGACATCACAGAACACGAGCTCATAATAATAAAAGTGTCCACGAAATGTCAAGCGAGTCGAACTCAAACAAAATACGCATTAATATCTTTATCCATATCAGAATTAATATGTTTAAACTTTGCGTTCCGACTGTATAAAGAGTGAAGCAGAATTCTGAGGTGGGCAGTTGGCCTGAGAACACTCAGAGAAGGTCCGAGTTTAGCCTTGGCCGTCGAGGGTCATAGGTACCGAGATTGAAAGCACGCGTATTGTCGTAACCCTGTGAGGGCTGTAAGGAACCGATAGTAGTTTGTTAACGGTTGGGAACCGTAGTGGCATTGTAGCCAAAGAAGTAAAAGCTGTACCGTTGAGGTCTCGAGACCGTATTAAGAGCTTGAGTAAGCGCTAGAATAGCTCGGGAGATAAGATAGTTTTAGGCGGTGCGCGAGTTGTTGATGTTGAGAACACTCTGCAAAATATTTTTATGTAAGCTTTGTTAAGTATATATCTGAAGGCGAAGAATAACAAGGCAAGGCGCAAAATGGTCGTGAACTGTGATAGACGCCGATTGAATTATGATTGAACTGCGACAACGCTGATAGAGTCACGCAAGCAGAACATTATATGTGTTAAGCCCGAATGAATGTGATGTTTACCCTGCGAGGAGGAAGCAACGAGAAGTGAATAGACACTTTGTATATATCACAAACCGTGAGAAAATGACGATGGTGTGAGATTGATCCAGCGGACACAGCGAGCTGTGGGGAACGTCGAGGGTACTAACGAATAAACTTTTATCCGCGTAAATAGTGTATGTTTATGGATAATTTTGTGAGTAATTTGTTTCATATTGTATTTCTTCGTACATACAAATAAATAATTTTTTCAGTGAATTATCGTTGATCACCCTTTGGCGTTGTAAGCCACAGACACCTTCAGGAGTCCTAACAATCCCAAGCGGACAGGGCATTGATAAGGTGGCAAGGTTTACGTTCGAACTGGGGTTCAGACGACAGTCACTGGCTGTCGGCTGAGCACTGATAAGAACATAAATTTTCCTCCATCATTTTGAACATCAATTTAACTCCTGTAATCATGCGATATTGACATGCAATAAAGATATCCCGAACTATTATGGCAGAGATTTCTACATGCTATCTGCCCAACGTTTATGTATTCCACTCTCTTATGGATTGTTTGTTTACACAGATGACGAGAAGTTTGTGCACATATGGCCGTTGATACAATGGAATGTATCTTTAGTCACAAAGATATACAGATATTTATTTACATCGGTCTGAAAATATCAAGATACTAACATAATTGGTAGAACTACGCGGCGTAATAGTAAAATCCCAGCCGTGGTTAGTCGTCATTCGTGGGTATTAAGTTTACAAATATGTCTAAAGACATTAAAGATTCGGTCAAATCATTTCTAGATTGCGAAACATTTCTGGCGCTGTTTCGAAAAAAATGAATGGTGATGGTACTTTTAAATTCAATCATTTGGAATATTTCCGTTACCTTAGGTTCGTTTTACGACCAACTGAAATATTCCAAGTCATTGTATCCAAAGCCCAGGCGAAGGACTATTCAAGGGCCAGGCTGACCCAAGCTTATAACATCGTCGAATTCCTTTTATAAATAGACTTGTGGCTTGAGAGTTTGGGGTTCCTAATCAACTGTTGACTCTCACAGGACGCAGGCTAGACTTAGTTACGTTAGAGAGACCGCTAACCCACTAATCGCACAGGCCAGGGTAAAGCAGAATATCCGGAATATTGCCACGACCTATGGGGTGACACGATGTATTACCATTAGATGTACCGTGCTAACGAAAATTTAAAATACTTCTTGTTTTCGAAGATTATTTCGAGATAGGCATTTCAGATAGGGTAGGGGTGGGGCGGGAGAGAAGGAAACGTCCGCCTCAAAACAGGCATACTTCCAGCCGCATTGCAGACTGTAGCGTATGATACATGTACTTTGTGATGGCTTTGAAAATATCGGGTATTTACATTAAGTTCACTGTTCGGCGACTGTATTTCCACCTCAGGCCTTTAATTCAGTTATTTATTATTTTCGATGGGTTTAAAACTCAGTTACGTTTACGTTCTGTGAAAAAGGGTTGTTCTGTCGCTTAGCTCACTTAGCTCACATCTATTCTGTCCTGTCTTCTACCGCGGTGGAAATCGAGTTTTGCAAGCATGTCCCGTTGATATATGATTACCAAAGGATACTTTAATAGCCGCTACTGAGTGAGCGGTGGCTGCTGAGTGATTAGAGTACTGGACTTCAAACCGGGAGGTCCGCTGTTCCATCCTAACAAGGCGTAACCGCGTTGTGTTCTTATGAAGGGCACAACATTCCGATTGTCCACATGGTGGCGCGGTGGTGCTGTGTACTAAGGCGCACAGCACGTCAATGGTGCACTTGTCTTCAACGAATGCTAACCTTGCATATGTAGAGTTAGTTCGTTGGGGAGTCTGACATTTGCTCGCCACTGCTCGGTGGTTCTCTCAGGATATTGCAGCTCCTCCCCCACCCCCACCCCCACCCGTAAAACACTCCGATGCGAGGTGATCCTGGCTGACGAAAATGTCGTTAAGCTCAATAAAAAAATAGAAAAAATAGCCACGGGTGAAAGCCGGGAATATGATTTCCCGTATTTTGTTAAGTTTCCCTTTTTCTTTTCTCCCTAATTCATCCGTTCACCCACATGAATTATTTTTTTATCTAACCAGTCAGCCTTGACATTGTACTGAATACGCCAATTAGCTGACCAATTATTGACTATTCTTCATGAGAATCACTCAATCACCACAGCCATTGGTCGCACTGTAAGTCACCGTAAGTCCAATTTCAAACTTTTTCAATAATTATTTGCGTTAAACATCGGTTGGTTGAATATTTCTGCATATTAGTTCACGTCGACGTACCATGTAAATAAACTCTTTTTTACTACAGCACGGTCTTATTTCGTCTAGAAAAGTTTTATCCTGTTCATTTCACACCACATTACGTTTTTGTCACAAGGCGACATGTTGTTTCGTATCTCATCGTCAGTGACCATGGCCGATATGCAGTTGCATCAGACGAAATACAGAATAACGGAATCGGGGAGTTCTTAAAACCATTCATAAATAACTGAACTGAAACACTTTTGTCACGTGCGTGAAGTGGTGAGTCAGACGAAAATTTCAGAAAAAAACATTCCGATTTTTTTCGTGCTGAAATTTTACAGAACTACCACTAAAAATATGCACCTTTTTCTAGCCAACTTTTTGACAAAACCACCATACACCCAATCCTGTCATTTTGAAAAGATTTGGACAGGTTTGGATGATATGTAGTACCTAAGTACAACTGTGAGGCACCAAAAATCGAAAACATGTTGCTTGATACATCCCAGTGTTACCAGCCTAACCCGGTAGCCAGTTTTCATTGATATAATTTACCTGCTACTTCACCAGACGTAAACACCATTAACTAGACTGAAACCAATTCCTCTTCCTGTTCGAGAAATTAACGACAACTATGTGGGTGTGTACACAACTGGTGTCCCAGCCAGTACATGAACGTTTTTTGCTTCATGCTAGTCTCAACCAATCAATAGGTAATAATACAGAAGGCACCGAGGGTAAAATTCAGTGGACTGGAATCAACGATGTTTTGCTTGTATTTCACGTTCGTTAAAGGCGGGCGTGAAATACAGGAAGAACTCTAACAAGAGTCATTGATGATTGTCCCCTTGTACTATCCGTGAGTTGTGTTCTGTATTTATACCACGACTCATCTTGAAATAACCCTTTGAAACCGAGCAGCCGTTTTTTTCCGACCATGAACATGATATGTCATAACTTAATTACGTAGGATGGATGTTCAGTAAATATATGGGGTAGACCAATCAATAGTTTCAACGTACAGCCCAGAGGCTGCACGTAGAAAATATTGATTGGGCTAACCCAAATAATGAACATGGACTTTTCCAACTGCTGCTATTAAACTGGCATGGAAGATACCACCAGCGTTCAAAGGGTAAAGTGAATGAGGCTGATATTTTTAACGGAAAACATCGCTTTCGACAGTCTGTTTACATAAGTACTTGACACTGTTTTATGACGATGCATTTTATCCAGGTCATAACATCACTTTTATTCGAAACAACCAAACAGATGCCTTCTTACATGATGTTCTTTCACGTAGGCCGGATTCCACGTCTGCTATAATCGAACACATTTTCCAACGTATAGTATAAAGTAACGTTGAGTGTACACATCAGTCGTGGTTAATGAGCTGTACTGTTTGAAAACACACATCCACCGTTATAATATATTTTAGAATTAAAAATGTGAAGCACTAATTCCAGTGTTGAATAAACGCATTGAAGGCAAAGGAGTCCTGATGATGTACGTTTGTTTTTTTTTTTTTGTATACAATGTATGTGATGTTTTAATATTTATTACATTTGCATAAAACTTTAAACCCATCTATTTAATGGAATCACCTTTATGACCTAAATGTTTCTGTATTCAACTGGTGATGTACAAGCCGGAACTTTTTTCCCAGCACCTTTCATACTAATTCCTTTCCTGTCGATTCATTTGTTACGCTTCGAAAAGTTTCCGAATTCCGTTATACAATTATCGATCGTCTGTCGTGTAGTGTGAAAATGTAAACGTTCAAAGCAAAATAAAGTCGATTTACAAAAAAGTTAGCCATATTTGAGATAATATTAAATGAACAATCATTTCCAACCACAAAATTAACCCAGTCCAATGATCTTGTCACGCGGATCCCGTTAAATCTAAATTGGTCAACTTTATCTTCGGACATCTTGATATGCTTTGAACTTCTTTTAAAAAAGTTTCTCCCAGCTGTTTTGCAAATCAGCCCAAATTTGTACTCATATTTTTACTAACAGTAAAATACACCAAATAATTAGGCATGAATGGACACCAGCCGAAGAGAAACAACGACATGAATTTCAACAAACACACCCAATAGAAAAGATATCGAATGTAATTTAGACTGGTTCCCAAAACGTTGTTTTGATTTTTTATCGATCCGTTTGATCAGTACTTCTTCAAACAAAACAATCGGAATCTTCACCTTTGGGTTTAAACATCAGAATTAAAATTTGTTCATTTAAATGAATTTTAATGCATGGGATGTGTAATAAACACAGAAAGCGATGTGTGTTTGAATTGGTGGGTGTTTTACATAACGAGTTGTAATGGCGTAGTTCGCGCGAAATATGACTACACAATTCCAACTCGTTATGTAAAACACCCACCGATTCAAGCACATATCGCGTTCTGGTTATTTAATACATGCTTTTCAACATCGTCAATCGAAGCAAATCTGGAAAAAAAACTCATTTTTAATATACACATGCCTATCTTTGGGATTCCTCCATAAGACGACTCGTCAGTCTTAATATATTTGCGAGTCTCTCACGGATAATGTCTGAACGAAGAACATTGGTATCTCACACTGACCGGTTCAATGTGTGAGTTCCGATGTTGTGCGAGAATGTTATGCTCGTCGCTCAGACATTATCTGTGGACGATACTCAGTGGCGGCGCCAGAAATTTTTTTTTGTGGGGGGGGGGGGGGGGGGGGGGGCAACTAGGGGGGTAGACTCCCATGAAGGGGCAAATACGTAAAGGATCATATCATTACTTTGTTATGAGGTAGTCCATACTTGGACCCAAAGTCCGTAATGTACTTTTTTGGTTTGGTACGTCCTGTGGACGTACCAAACCAAAAAATTATATTACGGACTTTGGGTCCAAGTTTCGACTAAATGTAATGGTAATTAGCGGTCCTCCTTTCAAAAAATCCTGGATCCGCGTCTGGTGGGTCTGTGCGAGAGAGAGAGAGAGAGAGAGAGAGAGAGAGATAGAGAGAGAGAGAGAGGGAAGGGAGATAATGCCCGTCTGTCATAATGCGAAATCTATGAATTTTTTTAGACAAGGGATATGGATAGACATGCCTTTGTTGGATCATAACTTAATTATAACTTATAAGTATCTGCATCCGTGTCTTTAAATCTCTACTGCCTGGATGTGTTCATCAGCTAGCCTGAGGCTCTGGGCTAAGTGCGTATGGGAAATTATTGGGAATAAAAAAAGAGAGGGGTGTATGTGTGTGTGAGAGAGAGTGACTGAATGTGTTTGTGTGTGAGGGTGGATGGAAATGCACGCGAGATGGTTGGGGGGGGGCAACTGGGGGGCAAAGCCTTCGTTTGGGGGGGGATGCCCCCCCCCCCCCCCCCCCGTAGCGCCGCCACTGACGATACTTAATATCTATTCCTTCTAACAATCCGTAGTGGAAGCCTGGGTGGTGATATTGAGGAACCCCTCAGATTGTAACAGTTTTTATTACATACCTATCTTTGATACGGATATGATTTCCGTAATCAAATCATTCCTGTTGTACCGAACGGAGTGGGAAACTGCCGATTCCGTAAAACGCACGTAGCGTGGGATACTGCAGAATCTAAAACAAGGCATCAATTTATTTTTCAACGAATGTTGTCGAAACTGCTTTAGATTTCTGTCAGATACACCGAGATGTTGAGGTAGATCGAGTTCACCCAGTCGGACAGGGGATAAGGTATCACAGAACTAAATATGTTCCCATAGGCGACCATTATAACACTTATGGGGAAAAAATATGATCGCATCACTTAAAATTAAATATTTAAATACCTACATAGAGTACAGACCTTCACAGAACTTTCTCTGGCCGGAAAATGGTGGGTCATGCAACAAATAAGAGAAAAAATGCACCAGGAAGTGAAGTACCGCCCTTGAAACCAATTTTGTTCTTGGAATTCCCAACAAAAATACACAAATAGTTAACTGAATTTTTCAGACCCAGACAAAACTTAGAAAATATCTTTTTTCTTGTGGAGTATTCAGTATTGATGTCAAAATCTAATAAAATGCTTTAACAGTTTTCTCAAGCAATAAGTTTTTTCTAGGAGTCTCATTTTAGACCATGATGCAATATCCGAGTGCAACATTTCAAGGCAGATCACTCTAAACCAAATATTTAGTTCCGTGATACCTATAATAGTCCTCTCCCATACCCAAATTTTCTTTTTCCTGTTTTATATGATAAACAATCATTTCTACACTAAAATACAAAATTTGGCTTCTATTCATCTAATAAGATCAACAATATAACTGTCTTTAAAAAGTTTTCAAATTGTGAAAAAAGGCCCAAAAATTTAGAAAATTCAGAATACCGCTTTCATTACTTATCTTGATTCTGCTGCCAGTCTATTTGACAGAGCAGTTCACCAATTGATGTTTTTTTTACTGGAATCAAGCCAGTGTACCTGATAAAAGCCCCAAATCTGCAGAGAAGACTCAATTCGAGAAAAAAATGGTGATTTATGTGTCAAATAGCTGTAAATTTATGTCCGAGAGAGAACATTTACACGGGTATCATTCATAAAAAAGCTATTCAAAAATACAATTTTCATCTAAAAGCCTTCCAAATATCATAATTCATGTAAACGTTATCTATACTAAAATAGAAAGTTATACCACCCGATGGTTTGGTGATTAATGTCCCAATAGGTGTGAAGATGTTTCACAGAAAATCACATGCTGAGCTCAAGAAGCCAAATCACACTTGAAACACAACTATATGCGTGACAGTTCTTGAGTGATATGATTCTTGAGAATTCTACCTGATTTTTAGAATTTATTAAGCAATTTTTTCAATTCTTTCTCGAAATGAGTGCAAGAAAATTAAAACGTAATCGCAGGACACATCTGAAAAAAATTGCATTTCAGAAAAATCATCAGCCTTGCAATATTTCCGAGTGTGTGGCTGCTACAAGCGCAGAACCTGAAAATGTAGTAAAATATATAAGCCTCACACAAGAAAAACATGATATGGTTACTTCAAGTCCACTTCCAGTGACAGCAGCAATAAAGGAGCCTGGGAAGGCCTTCAAACTCTTACGCCCATTGTCAAGATTAAAATTTGAGCTCGACATCTGCAATGAGAAAATAGTTGAAAAATGGTAAATAATTATATGGACAGTTATCAAGACATACATGCCTGCCTGCCTGCCTACCTGCCTACCTGCATGCGGGCAGGCGGGCTTTCGGACAGACGGACAGAGATGGGTAGGTATCAGGCGGGCCTGCCTGCCTGCCTGATTATTGTTACTCATTCTGCTATCCATCCATCCATCCATCCAATTTCATTCATTCATTCATTCATTCATTCATTCATTCAATCATTCGTATCTGAGCAAATTTCTTCAAATTCCAGGCCTGACGAAGATAGTTACAGACTGGTACATGTGCGTAAAATGGCTGAGATGTGGAATACTGTTTTCAAAAGACACAGGCAACTTAATCCAGAATGTGATGGATACCTTTCTTTTGATCCGAATGGGGAGGAAATGCGTGGGCTTGTTTGGCGGGAGCGAGTCATCTGTAATACCTGTTCCTATGTTTCTACTCGATTTTCCTTATATGAGGAAATCTCCAGCCCAAAAACAGGGTCGCGATAAGCATGCACAAACAGAGCACTTCAGCTGGGACTTTCACAGACTAGTATAGGTAATGAAAGTTTCCGCAGATTGAGCATGACACTAAATTCACCTGCACCTTCTGAAAAGGGGATGCAGAAGATCGAGAATGTGGTATGTTCACCAATAGAGGAAACTAATGAGAATGAAATGAAGGCCAGACGTGAAGAGCTCAATGAAATCAACACTTTGAGAAGTGTGAAGCGAAATATTATAAGTGATGAATGTGATGCAGTGTACAATAATCCACTGTATTCAGGTATAGGGAAAACCCCCTTCCAACCTGCTACTCGGTGTACTTATATTCATACAGAGAATGTTACCAGCAAAAAAAACAAGTGATTTCAGTTTGTAATAAGAATAAACTATTTTCCAGGAGGGGGAAAAACATCAATAAACAGCCATGTGGTCCTGAAAACCCAGAGTGTACAGTAACGTTGAATATGAAAGAAAGTATTGGCAATGAAAAGGCATGGAATACTTCTTGCCTAGAACAACTATAATCAGATGACTTGGAGGCCCAGTACATGACAACTGCTCCCGATTCTGAAGGTTTTAAAGAAGCTGAGAAAATTTACAATAATAAAAGGAGTAGTTCGATACGCCCTGAACATTTACTGGATACAACGCACTTATCTGCAAGACACAGAAAGAGAATAAAGAATGGCAAGGGTATTGTTGCAATAATGCCTGGGGAGACAAAGACTGAAAGACAAACACACTGTAACCGTTTTGCATTGGATATAGCAGCCAGATGCAAAGCAGAACTGTCAGCTTGTCGCAAGAAACATTTTGGAAATATAAATTAAGTTATAAATGCTATGGCATATGCTGTAGATGCTATTGTCAATTGTTACCAAGGAAATCATAAATTGTGCAAGCGATATTCATACGTTTGTTCTATCAAGAAAACATGGCTTTCGAAGAGTGCATATTTGTCAGATTCATTTAACCCTTTACCCAACGTAACGGCCAAAACCGGCCAGCGCTATTCTCAAAAATCGCCAATTAATTTTCAAAATATTTTCATTTTTTGTCTCAAAAACATAGGTTATGACCCCTCGTTGGAACGAGCTCGTCGAGCTCGTCCCAACGAGGGGTCATAACCTATGTTTTTGAGACACAAAAAAATGAAAAAAATTAGTTATTCAAGAATTTTTTTTGCAAGTGTCGTCTGCTTTTCATGTTAGGTAAAGGGTTAAAATTCCTCTATCAACAATGGCAAGTCAAAGGTTACGAAAATGTGCTAATATACGACTGTCAAGGTGCAATATTATCACCTTTGCCAGGAACTATCAGGGAAGAGCCCACAATGCTATACATTCAGCGAACACTGGCCCAGTAGAATCTATTGTGAAACTCTGTAATAAGTGTAACTGCCCAGTGACACCTGGTTCTCAAGCAGCAAAACAGCTGAAGCAGTTGTAGAGCAATACTGATTCAGATAAAAAGAGACAGAAATCGATTGAATTTAAACTTCAGCGCTGTGAAACACGCACAAAAATGTTTAAATCATAAGAAGAACACCAAGAGGATGAAATTTTCAGAAAAGTCTTAGAAAGGGAAGAAGTCACAGCTGAAAGGGCTACGGCGAAAGTAAAAAATAACAAAGATCACCACAAACATCACAAGCAATAATTTTCAGGTAGGATTTCATTCTTGCAGATGCTTGCTCCCCCCCCCCCCCCCCCCCCCCACACACACACACACACTTCCTATCCTGTCCACTTGTGACATAGTGTGGAACTTTAAAACAAAATGAAATAGTTTAACAAGTATTAACTGAACTAATTGAGAAGCCTGGATTAATTTTGCCAGTCTGAATACTTTTTTTTTTTCAAACGGATAGTCAATCGGCCATGGATTTTGCCACAGAATTCACACCTTTTCTGAAGATATAGCCCTAGCTGCTGAAACTGGCCATATATTAATAATTATTTATAAATGTATGTAATAACCTATCAGATACAGGAAGGGGTATGATCATTCGAACAAATACAATTTTGGAGACCCAATTTCCTGTATTCATTGGAAGAATGGCTCTCCAAAACTAGGTGCCCAGGCTCAACACAAAGCTGCTGATGACACAAGTGAATTACATCTAGCCGCTGTCCATTTGCACCAAAATGTGGCATTTCATCATTCACCAGTGCAATAGCCATGTGCATGGTTCTGTGTACATATTCCAGTGAATTATTATAATCCCCCATGCTACTCTAAACCAAATATTTAGTTCCGCGATGCCATAATGAACACTCCGTAACGACAACTATGACGAACACTTTCTTGCTTGTGTTATTCCAAAATTGATCTCTTTTTTTTATTTCATTTCTCCCGAGTGTGGATTACTCTTTACTTATTGCCTTAGCGCAGGCTACGTCAACTCATGTGATACTGCTTTGTTGAATATCCTCAACTCGATGCGATATTGCACACCAGATAATCCTACAGTTGATGCTCTCTATTTATTTCAGTTTGGTGTTTCTATCCCGATGTTGTTTTATAGTGAATTCAAAATGCAAACTTTCAGCCACCTTATTTGTATTCTCCAGTTATTTTTCCAGGAAAGTAAGCTTGTTACTGTTTGTTACGAGGAAATGATTCCGAGTATAACTATTATTATGGATGAAGAAGTGTTCTCGGTGAAGCGGTAGCCACCAGTTCCACTGAATACATAGATAAGCCATTTTATTATACACTCACATATAGATTGTTGAAAACATTGCGGTAAAGTAATAATCATTTTGACTGCCGTGACGATTTTCACTTTCACTGCAACGAGAAAGTTAGGAAATCTCTTCCGTGTATCAGAGCTCGAATGCTCATATTCAAGTTTCTGTTCAAACTGTTTTTATTATAGTTGCATCATATATCTACTATTTCTTAAAACTGAATACATTCTTGGGGTATTCCAACGGATGGGAACTATATTTCAGCACGGCGGACTATTAATGCGGAAAATGACAATTAGCTGTGGGCTTTCGTGCTTCCCTTTGCAGTCTAATCAAAGCGAATATAATAGATTTATCGCTGAAAACTACCAACTTCTTCTGAAACGTTTATAATAAAAAAGATAAACTACTGTTTTCGAGTGGATACCGAAAATCATCTCATTTCACCGGTTACCTCGAGGTTTTACGTCACTGTAACAGGTGATACAAATTATCTAAAAAGTCTAGGATTCATTTTATCATTTAATCATGATAGAATAGAATAAACTTTATTACAAAAATACACCTTGATAGGGCAGCGTACAAAGTAAGACATAAATATATCAGGAAGAAATATAGATAAGTTAGTTACACGAAAGCGTGCTAAGAATACATAGACTAAAAAGTAATAAATCTAAATTTCCTCAATACTTGTCCAGGTTATGTGAGTGGAGGTCTTGAGAGTGGGTGGTTATCTTTCAATGCGTTGACCGAAGAGTTTGCGCACGACGCAACAGATCACATTACACAGATCTTAATTATTATTTTTTAGTATATATAAAAAACTTTTCCGAATCACTCTTTTGACGAAATGTATTATCTGAGGAGTTGATGTGTTTTATAACTCTTCTCTAATGCTTGCATAATGCGTGTACGATATAACGAAGTGAATGATATGAAAACATAAATTAGAGATTTGTTCAAATAGATTATTTTTTATTAGAATTCTGCAAGACGGGTATACAAATCTGTCCAAATTTATTGGGGATCCAATCTTCCCCTTTGCCAAATGACGCATCAAACTAAATGTCACAAAAACATAACAACTCTAATAACCAAAAGAAGAATATTGCCTAAAATCAAACTCTCTGACGAAGAAAAAATAGAAACCAGAGAAGGTAACCAACCTCATAGGCATTATCCTGAACCAACATCTCACGTTACCGTACCAGATTACCTTCACGCTCACCAGACCTTTTAGACAAAATCGTCCTTCATATGATTTCTGGCCAAACCGGGGGGGGGGGGGGGGGGGGGGGGGGGGGGAACTCGGAGTTTTCTACCAAATTTCTTCTGAGTTGTGGTAAAATTCAGCGCCAGTCTTACTTTCACACTCCTCACGACACACATCTATAAAACTAAAAATGTACTATCGACCGAGTTTACTAAGCATTGTTGTTTGAATAAAAAATTTCACTATCATCATTGATGCATTGATAACCTGGTCGCTTTTCATGAAGTAGCTTTTTCGTATTACAGCAAAATTTACCATTGCTGTGTGGTCTCCAGCATCGCATCTTATATGTTAGTTTTTTTTACATTTAATTCAAAATATTTGTAGAAGTACCCCACTCACACATTCTGTTACTGTCTGAATTGTTTTCAACAAGTTATGGCAAACCGACAAAATGCATTAGCAGAGGTAGAGATAGCTATGAACACGTTTCTTGTTTTCCTATGCAGTTTAAGTGGGGTCTTCCCGTTTCGCCGATAGTAATCCGCAGATCAAAGAAGTGCCGCGATAATTTGTTAATTTGGATGTTGGGAGATAATTTTTATCAATTTAACCCATGTACCACAGGGAAACTCACAAGTAACGACGAATTGATTGAATGTAATGTAATTTTTTTATTGATTTATCAACGCAATAAACGAGCAAGTATAATATAATAATATGAACATTTAAAGACATAAAGCACATTTTTTAAAAACCCGAATTTCGACTGAATGTAATGTAATTTTTTTATTGATTTATCAACGCAATAAACGAGCAAGTATAATATAATAATATGAACATTTAAAGACATAAAGCACATTTTTTAAAAACCCGAATTTCGACTGAATGTAATGTAATTTTTTTATTGATTTATCAACGCAATAAACGAGCAAGTATAATATAATAATATGAACATTTAAAGGCATAAAGCATATTTTTTAAAAACCCGAATTTCGACTGACTCTGTCTAAAAATAACAATAAACGAGCAAGTATAATATAATAATATGAACATTTAAAGGCATAAAGCACATTTTTTAAAAACCCGAATTTCGACTGACTCTGTCTAAAAATAACAATAAACGAGCAAGTATAATATAATAATATGAACATTTAAAGGCATAAAGCACATTTTTTAAAAACCCGAATTTCGACTGACTCTGTCTAAAAATGACAGTGCGTCAATCTGACCTTCCCTAAAGAGTCTTTTATAATAAGATAAAGCATTGTCGATGGCACGATACTTTTTTCTTCGTGGGGCCACCTTCCCACCATGTCTCAACTGCAGAATTGTTGATTCTGTGAATGCTTGTTCTTTCTTAATGAAATCAACTAAGAAGAACAAGTTAGGATGGGTTCCGGCAATTGCCTTCTTCAACTTGCTGTGCCATCCTTCTACATGATTTGTGGTGCGAGGGCCGACAGTCTCGTGATGGTTCCACACATTGAGGTTGCTACTCTCAACCCAGTTCGTCGTGACGTAGTCTGTGAACTTGGTAACTCTTGGGTCGACGTCTCTCTCCTCCAACGCTTCTTCCCATGCCTCTAATACAAGAAGCCATACGTCGCTGACCATATGTGGTGGTACAAATGGAAGGCCGATAGCACGTCGAACGACCGCATGAATGCTGTCATCTTGCTTGTAATCGTCTCTGAGGCTGCACTTTTCTGTTGCATACTTGTACACTGCTTGGGCGTAGTGGAAGTGACAGCCTTTGATGGTCGCAGAAGAGAAAACTTGTCGTAAAGCATTTTGTGCAGCAGTTTCGAAATCAGTAAAGATTGTTGCTGGTTGTAGGTGAATGTCTAAAGATGAAGCCTTCTGGCGTATGGTGCTGAAGAATTTTATATAAGTTGACTTGGTTTTATTAGGCAGCAAGCCATAGACTAATGGCAACATCTTATTGTCGACGAAAGCATGGATGGTATACAGCTGATAAAAGAGTTTCGGTGATTTCTCAAATGTCCCATCACAGAAAAACGAAGTCGCTTCGTCGAGGAGGTGTAAGTTTGACGCTGTGCTGAAAATGAGGCAGTTGACGTCGCTTGGATCTGACAGTAAAAACTGATCTCCTGCAGTTGTTTCCATGTAACTATCAGGTAAGCTGATTGCTGAGCGAGTTTTCGGAAGAGCCGGTATGGTTTTCGCACGAGACCTGTATAATGCTGATTTGATGCTATAGAATGTAGGAACTTTAGCAATGATGAGTGGGTCGGTATCCGATCTGAGAGAACCAAGCTCCTCTTGGTAAAGTGCGCTCACTGATTTGCTGTCGTGTCGAACGGTTTTCTTTAAATCTGCTAGGAAAGCATCGGCTACAATCTGCTCCATATCTGGTGGATGATTATGCTGCCCCATCGGCGAACTGATAAAATCGTTTTTCGTGTTGATAGTTGACCGACATCCTAAAGAATCTTTTTTAACGCAGTTCCAATGTATATTTGGTTGATTCTGAGACTTCACACGAAATTTATAACCACCATAAACTAAGTGTCTACCACCTCTCTTATTAGGGATGAAAGAAACATTTACTTGTTCACTTGCCATGATGAATTGAAGGAAATGTTGTTGATGTACAGCATGAAGGGTCATATTATATACTATTGAGATGTTTGAAGTTGTTTAGTTGTTTACAGTTGATCAATGTTAACTGATTGTTAATCACTTTGGGACCATGAACTCAGCCGGTGAAGAAGAGTTAATATCAATCAGTGGGATTAACAACTTGTTCACACCTCCACCGGCGATTAGTTTTGGTTTGTTTATTTAACCTCATCGGCGAAACGGGAATAAACCGTTTAAGTTATAGTATGTGACTATATGAAACACAGCATCGTATTCTACCTAATTGCAAACAGGTAAATAAAATTATTCTTTTTTAAAAACATCAGAAAGCATATTCATCAAACTGAATGTTTGTATTTCTGAATCTCTCTTTCATCACTACTTCAACAATACTGGAATTCAGAATACCTCGTTTCAGATTACAAATGACAACTCAAAACAAAAAAGGGGAAGACACTACATAAAATGGAATCAGCCTCTTCTTTTCCAGTGTGTTTCTGTTAAAACAACAATGCTGACGGCATGTTACTGCGTTTTTGTTTAACAATACTATGTAAACTGTTATGTTTTAGTAGATGCTCTAGGTTACATAAAACTGTAACGAAATGGCATCGGAAACAGTGAAAATGCTGAGCAAATGATATCAGGCAATTAACATGTGTCAGATAGCATTTTGGAAAAAATAGACCCCAATCAATCTAAAGATAAGACGAAACTCTCTTGTTCTAAGACTATAATCAGGAAAACCGCTTTTAATGATCGGAAATGATCTGACTCTTTGGCACAACATACCTCATATATCTAACAAATGTTTAAGTAGTGATATTTAGAAGACGTGGGCCACGAATAGCTGCTATTTTAGATTCCCTTTCCCCCGCTCTGACACCGACAATACAATTTATTACAATTCCCACAGATTTGTCAAACGTGCCAGTTTAATTTCAGAATAAGACCCGACTCCCTTTAAAAACAAAAACAAAAAATGCTAGGACTTCTACTGTTTCTAAAACCGACAAACGCCTGCCGTTGAAATGGTATCCTTGGCAGTAGTATGTAATGTGGTTTTGGGGCCCTATTTGGATGACCCCGGTGGATTACCCCGGAAGTGACGTCATGTCACGTGACGTAGTGGCGCCATGTTGTGTTGTCATGGTAACACGCGTGAGCGGCCATGTTGTGACGTCATCCCCATAGTGATACGTGGTGTAAGTGCGCATGCGCAGCTCGTGTTGTTAGGGTGATACGTATTTCCGTCGTCCATTTTGTATACTGGAGGCCGCCATCTTGGTTTCTATTGTAGCACGTGATTGCTATGTTACCCAATTTTTCTGTAATAAGACGGGGTATGTTCGGAGGGTGTGTTCCTTTGTAGAAGAGTAAATCTAATTACCACAAACAACCCGACAATCCCTCCAAATCACCAAAATATATCCCAATTTTTACTATTTCGAATTCTTTCAGAATTCTCTGCTTCTATCTATATATGCAATAGTTTTCCTCTACCTGACCATGTTTCTTTGTTCTGGAGTATACTCCAGTAGCGTAGAAGAGCCTGTCAACTGGAACAGTTTACCTTATTATTGCTATATTTAGCAATTTCTGGTCTATTCCTGTTAGTTCTGACCCTATTCCGTGTACTATCCAAATCCAAATTTTACGGACTCGGATAGGAATCTCAATTACGGAATGCTTTATATGTATACACTGATGGAACATTTTGAAGGCCTGGGCGAAGGTATAGCTAGGAAGTAGTGGTACACGTCAATATTAATGGATGGTAGTTTATAGTCAATAGTACTGGTACAAGGCCGAAATGGATCAGGCCTACTGTAGAAGCTAATGGTAGGACAGATAGACCATAGCCAATAGTGGCCTTGGAGCTTTGGCGACAAGATGGAAACGGAATCCCATTTGTGGAATCCCTTTTTTGGAATCCCATTTGTGGAATCCCTTTTCAGGAATCCCATTTTCTGAAATGAGGATAAGAGTCGTATTAAAAATCCTTCAATGAGGGATTTTTAATGGTCCTCATAACCTCAAAATTCAATGAGCCTATGAGGGATAATAAATGAGGACTCATTGAGGGCTTTTACATAGCCATCATGGCCTCATACGACAAAAAAGGGATTCTCCAGAAAGAATCCCATTTGCGGAATCCCTTTTTAGGAATCCCATTTGTGGAATCCTTTTTTTCTGAAATGAGGATAAGAGTCGTATTAAAAATCCCTCAATGAGGGATTTTTAATGGTCCTCATAACCTCAGAATTCAATGAGGCTACGAGGGATAATAAATGAGGACTCATTGAGGGCTTTTACATAGCCCAAATGGTCTCATACGACAAAAAAGAGATTCTCCTAAAGGTATCCTCGATAGGTATCCTCGAATAATACAATACCAGGCCATAGGTATCCCCAAATACTGAAATGAGGCTAAGAGTCGTAGTAAATTATACCTCATTGAGGGATTTTTCAAGGTCCTCATAACCTCAAAATTCAATGAGGGTATGAGGGATAATAAATGAGGACTCATTGAGGGCTTTTACATAGCCCTCATGGCCTCATACGACAAAAAAGGGATTCCATAGCCACGGGTGTTTCCTAAAAATGGGATTCCATGGGATATGGCCATTGGATATAGAGGTGATAAAAATCGGATACAACTTCGTTGTAATAAGGGGAGATAACTCTGCATAGAGATTACGGGGGATGAAGCAATCTGATTGGTTAGTTATAATCTAGATAAATGAAACAACAAGAGTACACGGAATAGGGTCAGAACTAACAAGAATAGACCAGAAATTGCTAAATATAGCAATAATAAGGTAAACTGTTCCAGTTGACAGGCTCTTCTACGCTACTGGAGTATATTCCAGAACAAAGGAACATGGCCAGGTAGAGGAAAACTATTGCATATATAGATAGAAGCAGAGAATTCTGAAAGAATTCGAAATAGTAAAAGTTGGGATAGATTTTGGTGATTTGGAGGGATTGTCGGGTTGTTTGTGGTAATTAGATTTACTCTTCTACAAAGGAACACACCCTCCGAACATACCCCGTCTTATTACAGGAAAATTGGGTAACATAGCAATCACGTGCTACCATAGAAACCAAGATGGCGGCCTCCAGTATACAAAATGGACGACGGAAATACGTATCACCCTAACAACACGAGCTGCGCATGCGCACTCACACCACTTATCACTATGGGGATGACGTCACAACATGGCCGCTCACACGAGTTACCATGACAACACAACATGGCGCCACTACGTCACGTGACATGACGTCACTTCCGGGGTCATCCAACGGGGTCATCCAAATAGGGCCCCAAAACCACATTACATACTACTCTTGGCCGTCCTCATTTTTACGTTTTCCCTAGAGAACAACAGTGTCGCAAAAAACCTTGTTTTGCGGGATCGAGGCAATGAAGGGAAGAACTAGAGATACAAAGCATTGACGCGCGCAACCGATGTTTTGCGCCGCTAATTTCAGTCAGGTTTCGATGGTCTCCATCCTCATAGCATAATAATAACACTTTGGCCTGCCGCTGATTTGTCGCGGTTCTCGGGTGAGAAGGCCTTAGTTACCCCTGTACTCCAACTGCCTCCCTATTCCCACGCATCTTCTCTCCTCCCAACACTCGGAGACGAACTGCTTGATGACATCCCTAGCCCCATTCTTCCCAATCTCTCCGATTAGCATATTTGTCAGGGCGAGTTTTCTCCATTGTTTATACCAGAATGTAAATAATAATCTAATAAGAATAAAAATAATAATAATTTTGGTAGTTGGTATAGTATTAAAAATAATATTTTTTATCACTTGTGTAAATAATCCTCTTTCAATTAACGCGAGTATCATTTCACTCAGACTATTACGCTGGGTCACATCAAAGGTATCGGGTTGCGTCATCAATACCTCGTTAAAGAACACGTGTTCGGACAGAGAAGCCTATTAATTTTCAATTCTAACAGGTTATCAGAAGCGTTTATATACTAGCAACCAAAGCGAAAGGGACTTGTCAAATGAAACGCAAATTGTCTAAACTCAACGAGTCAATTTATCATTTCGCACTGTTCGTCGGAAGGATCTAACAAAGTCGTTAGAAAGCGATTGGCCAGTTAAAATTATGTATAAATATGCAAGCGAGTGAGGTCTTAGGGCAGACTCAAAAAGATTCAGATAGACTCGTTAGACCCGGTTAGACCGGTTAGTTCACGTTTTTTGTGGAAGCCAGATCAGGGATCTGCGCTAGATGTTGCCCGCTGGGGACAACGTAGAGAGCTGAAGCGAGATATTGCCTCCGTTGGACGGAGTAGTAGATCTCTTTTGTCGGTAGCCCTGCCATAAGTCTGGGTTAATGAAAAGTTAAGGCTATAGGATTAGCATAGGGGGCGGCACGACGCCAAGATTAGGCCAGTAAAAGTTTGAGAAATAAAGTAGGGAGCAAGGTGCTCAAAAGTTGGTGTCCAGGTAGCGGAGCTACGCTGGAAAATAAGTGGACGGCTAGCGAGAGGGAGATGCCGTATGAACATTTTGGTGATTTAAGTTGGCCAGGTAGTGGAACTACCCTGGAAAATAAGTGGACGGCTAGCAAGAGAGAGAGAGAGAGAGAGAGAGAGAGAGAGAGAGAGCTGCCGTAGGAACATTTTGTTAATTTGAGTGGTGATTTGGAATCAATTGTAATGAGACAGCGAGTGGTGCAGAGTGGAAACGTGATAACTTGGTGGAACTGTATACCTTGAACCCGGAGAAGTGTTGGTGGATCTCTGAACAATAAAACATCTAAAAGTGATACTATAATATCTAAAAGTGCACAAGAAGAACGGCGACCAAACCAGTGCTAGCATTGGAAGAGAAGCACGCGGTAAAGTGACATTTTCTCTTTCCGTTGTGAAAAACAAAAGATGCCTTGTGGGAAGCCTCAGTATGTATTATATCTTCTTATTTTATGTATTAAACTTGTCATTTTCTTAATTCGCGTTGATTATCGTTCCGAGGAAAAGTCATTGACACCTACAGGACTAGAATCCCAAAATAGTCGATATCACCACGAGGGTCTGTAGCGGCGAGGCGTAGGTTCAAGCGCAGAGACAGCTGCACTCCCAGAGTGGGGCTGGGTGCGATTGAACCTATTTCTCCCAACCGGTCCACGTGGTGGGCCCCATATCGGCGACAATATTAACCCTCTCCTTTGAGTCTCCCACTAACCACATGTCCTTCATTATCCCATCCCACTTCCCCAATATACTCCGAGAGAATCTTATTCTTTTAGACTGGTATTTTGGGCATTCTAGAAGAAAGTGTTCCAGGGTCTCCACCATGCCCAAATTACATATCTGGCACTCCTTTTCCCTGTTTTTCCCAATTTTTCCCCTCAGCTCCAGAGACCGCGACCTCAGCTTACACAACAGTGGCCCCCCAAAGGTGCCATCAAGATACTCTTCAAAGCTAGGCTTCTCTTTATCACGCAGGCAACCCAAAGAGCTCTGTGATTTGACCCTCTCGTTTATATTCTGGGGGATAATCGTGTAAGTTACAAAAATGACTCTATATTTCCATTTCAGTATCCCCAAACCGAATATATGCACCACTGCACATGTTTACAACAGGCGATAAAAATATAATATACAATCAAGCGAAAAACGTTTTGGCCCTTCCAACACAACTTCTGAATGTGATTGTCCCATACAATACTGACGATAGGGGTTAGGCGAAACCATTTGCTATTTGTAGGCAGGTTCAGTAATAACCAAATCCAACAGCCGCGCAGGGCTGTTGGATTAAATAAATACTGACCTACCTTAACAAGTAGATCCATTTGTGAAACTAACTACCGACATCCTAATTTTGTTACAAAAAACTGTACGCGTTTGAATGGATTAATTTCACGATTTTATCCAATGTAACCACGATCCACTGGTGCATGTGTGTCGCGATCCAGTCGCTATCTCGTCTAGCAAAATACCGTTTTACGTTCATTGTACTGAATCTCCATTCAGTTTTCCAAACCACAAACTTTCTCGTTTATTTTTGGTCTTATTAAAGGCAATATTGAATAGGCGATATATACATGGTGTCAAGGTGATAGCTAGAAATTGCGATTTCTTGGTTTTATAAGTGTAAATATTTTCGATAATATCTCAGCCTGGGTTAAATGTAAAGCGTAAAGACGGGTATATAACGGATCCCGAAAACCGATTTGTCACTCGAACTCTTGTAATTTAGTATGAAAGTTTAATGTTAATTATGGCGCACTTGTTGAACGCCACATGGGCAAACTGATAACAGATCAATAGTAAGAGAATATAATTTTTCCGCGTTTCAGTAGTTTAGCGGAAAAATGTTGTCTTTGGTAGACCATTCAAATAAACAAAGGTGTTGTTCAGTCCATGGGTTGTCAGGGTACTGATCACGTGAGTGAATCGGAGTGTAGTCACTTGAATGTTTGTGACTTCAGTTCAAGCGTTTTTGCAAACGAAAGAGCCACGCAATTTCAATTATGGACGACGCTCACCTCAATGATTTGGTAGAAAACAAAATTCAATCTGCAATGGTAGGTTGTCAGAACAGTATTCTCAATAGGATGGAAACATTATTTTCAGGTCAGCTGCAGAATTTTAAACGTGAAATAAATTCAAATCAGAGGGAAGTTTCGGAAGTTCAATTGGCTAAAATTCAACAAAACATTTTATGTAATGAAAGTTATAAATTTAACAAGAAGGGTTGTGAAGAACAGTTTAAGTTTAATACTCAAGTCAACAGCAAGCTCAAAGAAGCTGAATCTTTATTAAATGAAGCACCGGGTACCAGTGGTTTAGTCAATACAGCTAGAGACAAAATTATTGAAGGTATGAGTCTTATATCGCATCGACAGAAGCTGGTTAAACTGGCAGATTCATCTGAGTTTGGATGGAGGTTAGTTCAGGAATACGAATCACATCCGTTAGCCGAAGATTCGGAGGACGAGAAACGCATTTCTAAGGCGGAAGGGAGAGCCAGCAGGAAGGTTAAACGGCAGAAATTCAAGAAAACGAGGGCTAAATTTATTCCATACAGCGCTCCAGCATCAGCATCTTCTGCATCGTCGGCACCAGAATCTCGATAATCATCTGTTAGAGCAGCAGTATTTCGTAACCGACCGGGTTTATGTTTTACTTGTGGTAAAGCGGGGCATTGGCGTGCCCAATGCAGCGTTAATACTGGCAGTGACAGTATTGGAAGTACACAAAAGATGAGTATTTTAATTGATAGTAATGATTTATGTAACAAAGCCGAAGAGTTTCCTGATAATGAAACTGCTGAAAGTAGAGCAAAACCCCTCGAAAGGGAAATTTTTAAGACCCCTGTAGGGCGTCTGAAAAGGGCATTCAGAAAATGGAATGACATTGGCGCAAGTAAACATATTTTGGATATTGTTCAGAATGGATACAAAATCCCCTTTTTGAGATTGCCTTCTGGAGTTTTATTGAAAAATAATTTATCATCTCGCACAGAGACTTCTTTCGTTGAAAGAGAAATAGAAAAATTATGTAGAAAAGGTTGTATTGTTGTTACTCAAGATCAGCCGACAGTGGTTAATCCACTGTCGGTTGCATTTGGTAAGAAGAATAAACCTCGTTTAGTCTTGGATTGCCGACACATCAATCCTTTTTTAGCTCAGTTCAAATTTAAGTACGAAGATGCAAAAATTGCTTTAGATCTGTTTGCAAAGGGTGACTGGTTTTTCACTTTCGATTTGTCATCCGCATATCATCACGTGATGATTTTTTCCGAGCATTCTAAATATTTGGGATTTTCATGGACTTATGCCGATGGTGAAATTAAATATTTCATGTTTAAGGTCTTACCATTTGGTTTGGGGACTGCAAGCTATATATTTTCAAAACTTATGAGGGCCGTAGTTGCTTATTGGAGATCGCAGGGGCTGCGAGTTATTATGTTTTTAGATGACGGCATCGTGGCCGGGGTTTCTCAGGCGGACGCACAGAAAAATGGGAGTATGGTTAGGAGTGACTTGATTGAATTGGGTTTTTTGATTGCAGAAGAAAAATCATGCTGGGTACCATGTCAGAAAGCTGATTGGATTGGCTTTACATGGAATATGAGTGAGGGCAAGGTAAGTGTAACATTTGAACGGATAGAGAAATTGAAGCTCACAATACAGTCAGCATTATTTCAGTTGGAAAGTGTTAAACATTCGACCTTACATGTGAGGTTTTTAGCTTGCATAGTAGGCCAGATAGTTTCTCTTAAACTTGTTTTTGGCTGTATTGTGCAGCGCAGAACGAAAGGTATGACAAGATGCATTTTATCCAGAGCTAGCTGGAATGCGCCTGTTGTCATCACGACGGAGGCGAAAGCAGAGCTTTTGTTCTGGACCCGTAATTGTTCCAAACTGAATGTGTTCAGTTTGAACCCGAAATGTGAAAGTTTGTGTGATTTTTCTGTCTATACTGATGCCTCTGGTTTTGGTTATGGTGGTTACATTGAGGCTAATGATAACCGTAATCAAATTGCATGTCACTGTGACGTAAGTAAGACAGACAATTGTTCCCAAGTGGGAAATGTTTGCAGACCGTTGACTGAATGTAGACCTCACTGTGAGGTAGAGAGGGACTGGGTGCCCGGTGGACGTTTCGTCGAAAATACACTGAATGGTAAGAATAGTTTTTATTCTGTCCAGGACGAAGTTATTGGGGATTGGGACCCCACTGAATGTTTGGAAAGCTCAACTTGGAGGGAAATTGAGGCTGTACACAGAGTTATATGTAGTTGCCTTGGTAGTGTAGAGGGATCGAAAATCAAGGTTTTCTCTGACAATCAAAATGTTTCAAAAATTTTAGCTACCGGTAGTAGAAATTCCAATTTACATGAAATTGTCCTTGACATTCACGATGTGTGCAACAAACATAATATAAATATTTTTCCTGTTTGGATTCCACGGGAGTTGAATGTTAAAGCGGATTTTTTGAGCAGATGCGGAGATAGTGATGATTGGGGCATTGATTGTAAAGTTTTTGAAAGTTTGGACAAAATATGGGGTCCACACACTGTAGACCGTTTTGCATCTAATTTCAACGCTAAATGTAAGCGTTTTAATAGTAGATGGTGGTGTAAAGGAACTGAAGGTGTTAATGCTTTTGGGCAGGTGTGGTCTCGGGACAACAACTGGTTAGTTCCACCAGTGCGTTTGGTCATTCAAACGCTGAAAAAGCTAGAAACTGATCACGCCGCTGGGACGTTAATTTTGCCTGAATGGAAATCTGCATCTTTTTGGCCTGTAATTTATGATCCAGTCAAATATTGTTTCATCAAGCAAGTTCACGAGGTAGTTTATTTGCATGATGTAACGGTTAAGGGCAGAGGTAATTACGGTATTTTCGGGGGGAAACCGTTAGCTTTCAGAATGATTGCTTTACGCATCAACTTTGTGTGAAACATTTTGTGTAGTAGAAATGGTAATTTGTTTGTATTGTATTTCAGATGTGAATTTAAGGAGGAATGTGAGGGATCAACTCCAAGCATCAGGCATTTCTGATTTTGATAGACATTATGAAGATAGACTGACATTTTATTTACTTCATTCCAAGAGTGACAATACTGTTTCTAAATACTTTTATGCTTTCGAGAAATGGAAGAGATTTGCTATTGTAAAAAACTTTAACATTATTCCAGCTGAACCTATACATGTTGCTATTTATTTTACTGAACTGTTGGACGCTCGATCGTCAGTGCATTTAGTTACAACTGCTTTCTATGGTTTGAAATGGGCTCATAATTTAAATGGTCTTTTTGAGCCCACCGATAATTTTTTTGTTAAGAACATGTTGGAATCTGCAAAACGCCTTGCCTATAAACCCGTAAATAAAAAAGACCCTGTTTCCGCAGATATGCTCAAGGAGCTATGTTTGATGTACGAGTCCGAATCGGACTTGGCAGTAATTAGGGATTTGTGTATGATTCTATTGAGTTTTGCAGGGTTTTTACGATTTGATGAATTGAGCAATCTGCTTTGCTCTGATGTTAAAATTCATGATACCTACCTGGCTTTAAAGTTGCGTAAAAGCAAAACAGACCAGTACAGGGATGGAAGTGAAATTTTAATTTCAAAAGGGGTAACAAGTGCCTGTCCATATTTAATGCTGTTGAAGTACATTGCAGCAGCTAAAGTTGATATCAATTCTGATAATTTTCTGTTTAAACCTTTAAACCGTTCCGGAGACAAATGTAATTTAATTAAGAAAAATAAGAAACTTAGCTATACCAGGGCCCGTGAGTGCATAATTAAACGTTTAAAGATTGTAACAGGTACTTTAAATATAGGTTTGCATTCATTAAGGTCTGGAGGAGCCACTGAAGCCGCCAGTCAGAATGTTTTTGAAAGGTGTATAAAACGACATGGTCGTTGGAAATCTGATCTGAGTAAAGATGGCTATGTGCAAGACTCAGAGACAAAACGTTTGGAGGTTACAAAAATTTTAGGCTTGTAAGTTCTGTACTTTTACATAGTTCGGTGTTTTTTCGTGGGAACACTGAGTTATAGATTAGTGCTAGTTTGCCTTTAGTTAATTGAGCATCTCCGGAAAATTGTGCACTTTGAGTGCATCTGTTTTGACACTCAAAAGTTTACATTTCTTTGTTATTTGTTCCTGCTCTTTAGAGCGTTTTTCAAAATGAGCTTGAAAGTTTATATTATCTTTCGTATTTCATAAGGGAATAATTTAAACCAGTTTTTGGGTGTGCTTGCGTATCTTTCTTTGTTTTCTTTCAAGTCGCACTTCGCTTGATGGCATATAGATAATAGTTGTTATTTGTTTATTTGGGTATATGAAAGACTATAATTTTTCCGCGTTTCGGTAGTTTAGCGGAAAAATGCTGTCTTTGGTAGACCATTCAAATAAACAAAGGTGTTGTTCAGTCCATGGGTTGTCAGGGTACTGATCACGTGAGTGAATCGGAGTGTAGTCACTTGAATGTTTGTGACTTCAGTTCAAGCGTTTTTGCAAACGAAAGAGCCACGCAATTTCAATTTGCAACCTATTTGTGGGTGGAGATTAGATGTTTCGGTTTTTTCTGTTATTTGCCAATATTTGCCTAGTTTTTTTTTAAAATTTGTTCCAATAAACATTGCATTCCAATAAATATTTGTATAAGTGAGATTCTGAGCTTACCCTGCAGGCGGTATTAGCATTGGCTCAGAATACAGGTTTCCCACTGGGTTTTTCCTGGCCCGCTATGTCGCCGATACTGGGGAATGTATGTACACACTTTGATGAGTGTTGAAATTCTAATATTGTGAATAATATTGTGAATAAATCCGCTGGCTCTTTTTCAAGTCGCACTTCGCTTGATGGCATATAGATAATAGTTATTTGTTTATTTGGGTATATGAAAGACACAATATTCTCTTCTGTAATCGTTATCTGGGTAATTAAAGCCAGTTAAAATCTAATTTTTGGAAACCAGTGCATCACACATGTTCTGGACACACAACATTATTACGCATCTATCCTGTCTCCGAAATGTCAAAAGAGTTTACCTCAAACAAAATACGCATTTATATATCTATCCATATCGAATTACAAAGCACTCGTTAAATCAGAATTAATATGCTTAAACTTTGAGTTCCGACTGTATAAAGAGTGAAGCGGAATTCTGAGGGGCAGTTGGCCTGAGGGCACTCAGAGAAGGTCCAAGTTTAGCCTTGGCCGTCGAGGGTCATAGGCACCGAGATTGAAAATCCGCGTATTGTCGTAACCCCGTGAGGGTTGTAAGGAACCGATAGTAGTTTGTTAACGGTCGCGAACCATGGTGGTATAGTAGCCAAAGAAGTAAAAGCTGTAACGCTGAGGTCTAGAAACCGCATTAAGAGCTTGAGTAAGCGCTTGAATAGCTCGCGAGATAAGATAGTTTTAGGCGGTGTGAGAATTGGTGATGTTGAGAACACTTTGCAGCATATTATTATGTAAGCTTTGTTAAGAATATATCTGAAGGCGAAAAATAACTTAACCCCGTGAGAGCCAGGCAAGGTACAAAGTGATCGTGAACTGTGGTAGACGCCGATTGAATTGTGATTGAACTGTGAGAACGCTGATAGAGTCACACAAGCAGAACATTATATGTGTTAAGCCCGACTGACGGTGAAGTTAACCCTGCGAGGAGGAAGCAACGAGGAGTGAATAGACACGTTGTATGTATCGCAAACCGTGAGAAAATGAAGATGATGTGAGGTTGACCCAGCTGATACAGCTAGCTGTGGGAGACATCGAGGGCCCTAAAGAATAATCCTTTATCCGCGTAATTAGTGTATTTTTATGGATAACTTTGTGAGTAATTTGTTTCATATTATATTTCTTCGTACATGTAAATAAATAATCTTTTCAGTGAATTATCCTTGATCACCCTTTGGCGTTGTAAGCCACAGGTACCTCCAGGAATCCTAAAAGTCCCAAGCGGATAGGGCATTGATAAGGTGGCAAGGTTTACGTTCGAACTGGTGTTCAGACGTCAGTCACTGGGTGTCGACCGAGCACTGATAAGAACATAAATTTTCCTCCATAATTTCGAACATCAATTTAACCTCTGTAGTACTGCGACGTATGGCGCTGGAGAATTTATAGGTAACAACAACTTAGTTTAAACAATACTTATTGGAAAATTGAAAAATTATTGGTAATTACATGCAACAAATATAATTTATGAAATATGCATGAACAATAGAAACGGCCTTGTATAATGGTGGAAACGGCCTTGTATAAGCTTATAGCTTTCTGCCGAATCCACATTAATGTATGTAAACATTTTTTATATGATTTTGTACTCTTGAAATAAATAATGTTTAAACCAATAGAAGGTAGTATTATCTGTAATAGCAGGATTCGACATCAAGCCTAAGGCTTATGTTAGTCGTCTTCGAAAAGTGTAATGTTACAACATAATAATTTATTGTTTTGAGTGATAATTGTAATAGGTCTTTGGCCGGCCGCTGATTTGTCGCGGTTCTCGTGCTAGAAGGCCTTGGTTACCCCCTATGCTCCCAAATGCTTCCCTATTCCCACGTTTTTTCTCTCCTCTCAACACTTGGTTACGAACTAATTGATTACATCCTTTGCTCCATCCTTCCCAATCTCTCAAATTAGCACATTAACCCTCTGATATAATAGAGGTACATGTATTTGTAAACTGATTGAAGAGCTGGAGAAAAAAGATTTAGAGTGAAATAAATGAGGAAAGTGGGGTCAGTTTGTCAATGCCATGATGCCAATGATCCGGCAGGCTGAGACTCGGTCGACAGGGCGGTCACTAGTAATTCACTTCGCGATTTATCATGAAGACCAGTCATTGCTTGCCGCTTAATTCTCCGGGTAGGTTACAACAATCTAAGGCATTCCATTATCATTAAAAAGACTGTCTGGGCTGAAACAAACATTGTCAGAAGAAGAACAAGAGAATAAATCACAACACTCTGATCTATTATATTATGTTTTCTTGTGCCACACGGGTAGAAATATGTAAACTGCTGTCAATTTCCATATATTGGCAAACTGATTTTATTATATATACCTATATACCTATCATTGATACGGGCAAAATTTCGGCAATCAGAACTCTCCTGCAGTTGCAGATGGTTTGTGATACTGCTGATACTCGCAAAACGTACAGAACAGCCGTCGTGGACTGGTCACTTTCCGCGGGTGGGCAATATTTTGTGCAATATTTCCACGGACGCCATAATATTAGATTCCGAACACTAATTATAGGAATAATCATCAAAAAAATAATTAATGAAGCGCCGGGTATATCCCGGTGCTTCATTAATTAACATTTTGCTGCTGCTGATTTTTATTATTTGATAAGCGCATGCGGGGACATTATTGCCCACTCGTGGATTACGACCAATGCACGGTGACTGTACTGTATGCAATGTGATACTGAAGAAATTGAAAACGAGACTGGGTGAGAATTGTGTCCTCTTCGTCCTCCTCACGTTAAAGAATATGCGCTAAATCCGCAAATCCTCAATTAATTAGCGATTGATTACACATCTTTGTCCATGCACAAATGCATCATTTCATTCCTTGACGAGTGTTTTCGAACCTACATTAGATTTGGGCTCGATTCACGATGATGCCGAGATAGATCAAGTTCACCCAGACCGAATGGAGAAAAAGAACACGGCGTAGCAACAGAGAAACAACAAGTTTTGTTGCCAACTTCCGTCCATTCTGAATCGTGACGCTATTTCTACTTTTCAAGCCTAAGAATGTAGGTAAAATTGACACAGGAGCATATGGCTCGGGAAAAACAATTCACGGGAAAATATGGTACACGGAAATAATGGCACATCAAATTTGTAACGTCCTGACGTGGTCAGGAAATATGGGTAGGAACAAATGACACATGGGAAACAATGTACGGCAGGTATGTCACATTCTTATCAGTTGCCTCCAAGTGTATTCTTCTTTGAGAACTTAACCGGTCGGCTGCATTTATCTTGGAGGTGTTTTTCGGCAGTCAACAATGATGTAAAAACACGACCAGGGCAATGGTGCAGAAACACTATAAAGACAACCTCTTCTCATTACATGAATACATACTAGAGGTCCCGAGTTCGATCTCTGTCCGGGACGACCCGCGTTGTGTCCTTGGGCAAGGTACTTTATCCCGGTTGCGTACATAGGGGCACGATGACGCCGTGTACTAAGGCGTACTGCTCGTCGATGGTAAACATATCTTCAACCGCTGTAACACTGCTTGAGCGGAGCGTGAACAGAGTTAGAATTTTGAGGAGCTGACAGTTGCTTGTCGATGCTCGGTGGTTCTCTCCTGGTACTCCGGCTTCCTCCACCCGTAAAACTGTCACGACCACGATTAGCCATTGTACATAAGTATGTGACCTTAAACACCAATAAATAAATAAATAACAAGAATATAGGGTAGCAGTTAGCGTAAAAATTAATCTTAGGCCCACGGGATTAACATCAATAAGTTAAGCTTACCGGACACAGGAAAGTATTAATTTTTAATAAAACATAAGTAAATAATGTAAACAACGATACATCAAAAGAGATGAAAATCAAATTGCAAAATAAAAATAAATTTATAAATTGTCGATAAAAACATTGTTAACAAGCAACCCCAGAAGTTAAAAACTAAAAAAAAAAAAAAAAATGAATTGCTTCTTTGGAAACAAATCTGTGTAATGTGTTCATACTCCCCCCCTCCTCCCCCCCCCCCCCCCTGTGCCATCTTTTCCCCCCAAACCCTTTTTTTCCAGGGCTGCCGGAAAAGTGTGAAAAAGTTTGCCATGTTTTGCTGTGCCATTTTTCAGGAAACCCAAACTAACTATGCCTGTTAGATGGGATATCTCGGGTCAGGGCAACAGTTCTCTCCCAGGTGAAGCATATGAAAGTGAATCAAGCTCAATTAGCCCAGGGCGAAAATATCGTTCTCAACACGTCTGACAAACGCACGACGTCAGAAGTCAGCGTCTTCATTGTAACATTGTGGGACGACTTTGTTGCGGAAATATAATTGACTTGATCCATCTTATATTTCTTTAACTGTTTACTTTAAACGAATAGCAGACGACATTTCCAAAAACCTTTATCTGAAAACATCGCTCTTGCGACCCCCCCCCCCCCTCCCCCCAATTGGAACGAGCTCGAATACAGTCGCTCCACTGAAGGGTCATAACCTATGTATCTGACGAAAACATTGAAAAAATAATGAAATGTATTTAGCCTAAGATTTACCATGCATAGCTTCTTTGTCAAGTGTGTTCTATTCAATATGATATCAGAATGCAGTCATTTTGGAAACAAATATTACTACATTGGCTTTCAAGTTGAACAGAGTGAAGAAGTTAGAACAGGTGAAAGAGATAGTACTGATGGGCTACAATTTTAAGAGGCCTCTACAGTTCACCGAGTTGAATGCGAGCAAGGAGAGCCCAGGACAGCTCCTATGGGTGGATATGGCCAGCGGGGTGAGTAGTGGTGGGGCAATCGTCGATAACTTTTTATCGGCATCGGTTGCATACTTGTGTGCATTTATAAAGACATTTGTAGTGACCGTCAACCAAGGATCCCATTTTTAGCTCCAGAACCTATGGTATGCAATTTATCATGCATATTAATTCAAAAGTCGACGGAAAAAACATTGGAAGTTATTGGATTGTTGAATTGAATCTTGGTAGCATGACGGTGCCAACTACAATATTAGCGTACTACTGCTGGAGTCGACATGTTCCCAAGGGTCATGGTAGTGCTATTTCTTGGAGGTTCCATAAGGACAAGAAATTATACCGAGTCACAGCTGCTCAGTATTTATCTTTAAGTATCGGTAACACCATCAAGGCATTGCAAGGTACACGTGAAGAATTTATGCTAAACGCCATAGTTGCCCACCAGGAGAGAGGCGAGTCAGGAGGGCCTGGTCGAGTGCCTACAGTATATGGTGCAGTTTCGAAGAGTAACAGGAAGAGGATCGGCGTTGGAATAACGTCAACAACTTGGAGGAGATAGGTATGACCTCATTGACACTTGGAAATCTACCATCGGATTAATTCTTGGAAAGGGCTCAGAGAGCCCTTTCCAACAATTAATCAGATGATAGAGTTTCAAATATGTCATCAATTTTATTAAATTTCCTCGCATACAGCCGTACATAAACGTCCTATATATATGGCTGAAGTGGGCGTGGCAGTAAAAGGGTCAAAGTCATCGTCACCGTCAGGTACAGACCCGCCAAATAAAACGCGGACGACTGCGGGGATTTAAGAGCTATGCGATCGCGTCTGGGTTCAGACAACATTTCCTGAGTGTCGACAGTGCCTCTCATCGATCGTACACCTCCATCCACCACAATTGAGCCCCTAACCTCGTAACAAGTTCATTAGTGCGGTGCTTCAACATTACGAACTATGCAATGAAAATAAAAGGCAGCCAACTTATCTCAACAAATCTCTGTCTTTATATCTCACTCCACTTTTCTGGCGGTAAATTGCGTTACCTATATACATTCCTGTTTCGCGTTACTGACAATAAGATTATAACCAATTTTACCTTCGATTGAGAGAGCTCTTCGAACTCAGCGAAACAAGATGTGCTGTGTAAAATGCTTATTTCCGTTCGAGAAAGGATGTGTGATTACTGGTATATTCATAAGTTTGACACCAGTATGTGTGACGTGGCAAGAGTTGGGGTAATTAGCTATGCACCAACGCATATTTTGAGAAAACTAACTACAGTTCACAATAATAATTCATCCAATTCACTGGAAGAGCACAGGATTCTTCTCTTCGAACTGGAAATACTTGTCCAAACAAGTGCTTATTAATTAAATGAATGGTGTTGAACGAAATCTTTGTGTATTAAACTTGGCTTGTATGGCCCAGATGTCGGATAACTAGAGGTTAATGCTTGTTGGGATAGCTGAACTATCTCTTCTCCTACGTCGACCAATCTTCACTTACGACTCTGAATCTCAGTTGGTGTTGAATTTTCTTATAACTCTCTTCTTTCTTCTCGTTATCCACCTAATCCTTACTTATTTTCATTATTTGTTCCCCATCATACAAAAAACTCAGCTTCAAGTCATTCCATTGTGCCTGCCCTCACCAATTTACCAGATTGTATTCGGCAAAAACGGTGAACGATTTTTCATGTAAACAAACTGGTTGCGCCTAATAATACATCAAATAGGACAACTCTGGTTTGGTTCACATCAGCGTCATATCAGCCGAGTTTGAATTCATTTCTGCCGAGTATGATAATGGGCAATTTTCGGAAAGAAAATCATTCCTAATAAATAAAATATTTTATTGTTTTCGGTCGTGCTTTTTCAGCATCGATTGTGTTTGGAATTGAGAATGTCAATTGCATTTGACACAACAATCATATGAAAACAATTGAGCAGGATATTCGCAGTATAAATACCCACCAACATTCGCATGTCAAAACGCTTCTGCGAAAGGAACATCACGAATTGCTGACTCAACCCACAAATCAGATTAATAGCAGTAACTATCTCAGCAGGGAATGCTTGCACATAGGAAGACGTAGGAATATGAATGATGGATACTGAATTGAATCACTTTCCATGCAAAGTGGGGGGTTCGTTTACTGTGGTGTAATTGGTATGTAAGTCCCATAGAAATGACGTTTGGGGCGCGTCATATATTGATGTATCTAATACCATACTATGGTTACAAAGAACCAGTCCCTTTGTCAATCAAGTCGTTATCCGGATTCGGCGCTTACACCAGTGGATCAAAATTTGCTGACAATTAGAGTGCGAAATCAGAACTGAGTCCACAAAAAGCAAACAAAAATAGCATTTGAGATTTAATGTTCTTGCATTCTTATTCGATGGTGCGATTTTACAGTGATGTCAGAGAGGAAGGACAGGGTGAGGAAGGAAACCGGATAGATAATTTCGACAAGATCGCAGCCTAGTCGAAATTCTCTGTTCGATTTTTATGGATTATAGTAATGTATAAACTAACCATCACTCTGCAAATAAACTGCTTGTCACGATAGCGGGAGGATATTGATTCAATTCTTAATGATGTTTACCTTTGCTGCAACAAGCCTTGAAAGCTTTGCATGGTGGATAGCACTTGTATGTTGTTGCCGGTCCACAGTTCATTTACTACACCTTTCAAAACGAAGATTATTGTAGAAAATAATTTGGTACTTATTTAAAAATATCACAATTATGTCCTTCCGCTCCAAAAAGAATGAAGGTAATTTTCAGATTAAATCAACTCAGCATTGTACCATTTGGAAATCGCTTTCATTTTATTTGGAAAAGTCAAAGGTACGACCTGAACGGTAAATTGCACAACCTCAGCGAAGAGGTGTTTCCCTCCTTACAATAAATTAAATCGTATTCTGAGAAGACGACCACAGCTCTAGACAATGTGCACCGGGATCCTATCTGACACGCTGTTTTTGCTTCTAATGATATTTTGTAGGAGTTGAGAGCTTCCATATGGGAACCAACCGTATGTAGTGGAAACAGGTGGGGTGGAGTGAAGAATATCGTGTACATACCTTCCCTTTAATCTACAGACATGTGTAATGACTACACCATTTTTACTATAATTAAGTATGCAAATGTGTAACCAAGCTGGTATTTGTAGTCTTGTGCTATATTAGGTATGAATGTAAGCAAAATTAGTTGTTTGTAGTCAATGAATTCCCCCTTCGGTCTCTTTCTTCTACAGTTGCCATCGTTAAATCTGAAGACTATCTTTCGGGTGGTAACATTTCTGAAGAAGAAACAAGTCGAATCAAAGCACACCTTTGCATGTACATAAAAAATGCGACAATAGGATATTTCTACATTTGCTAGCATTCGATTATAAAGTTTGACGTAAGACGAAAAAAAGCCGTCAACTGTTTCAAAGATAGAGTACATTTATACTTGCATGCACTCCCCTTACAACCACACTACCGTCAACAACAACACCCGCATACATTTTTTAAGGAAATATGGTACTTTTGTTGACCCATTCTAAATTGTCTTCCAGGAGCCAAACTCATACACGTCAGGTGCATTGTAAGAGTTTGTCCATCAGACACCCCTCGCCAACAAACACACGCACACACTTTTATTGAACTACAACTGCCTCTGGTGGCAACTCCTATCCGTGGATGTTATCAGCTTATAATCCACTCTCTACATAATGTGAATGTAATTGCCTGCTACAAGTATCGACATGCCGTGTGACATGGGAGTTTACAGTACCATCGCAAATATATGTATTTTCGCATCACATATTTGTAGAACTATTTTTAAGCCATCTCACAGTGTGTTAACTTGTGAGTGAGAGATGGATAGATAAGGACGTAACTAACGATATGGAATGTGGCCACCGCTATACCGGTAAAATTTCATTACAACATACCCTCAAGCTCATAGACTCGATAATGAAAGCAATGATGAAATGATAAGACTATTAGTTTTGTTGTTTCCCACATGTTTGCAGCAATGTCCATATCCTACTTATTATAAATTTCTGATTATTAAGTCACCCAAGATGACGTTCGATGGACCTTTGTTGTTACCACGGTGTGTTGTGATCAACAGAAAATCATTAGTCTTGTTTAGAAGTGTACTTTGTCAATGTTGTTCAAATTAACAGCCCTTCCATATGAAAAACCAGATTAGCGAGCCATGTCACTTAATACGAAAAAAACAAATTAGCGAGCCATTATGCTCAAGGCTGAAATTGTATATATCATAAACAAGTGCGTGATGGCACTTATAGGCCAGATACCAAACATTTTGTTGCTGATCTACCCATTGACGTGAATGCACCATACAAAAGGTTGAAGGTAGTGTTAAGCCGTTGAAAACTTCTCTTTGCTAACCACCCTCTGTTTTGCAGGTTTTATTGATTACGTTTTGTTTGTCGGCTGTCGGAATAGGAATGTTTCGTTTTCTGTCAGTAAAGTTGAACAAATTGCAGAGAAAAAATGCATGCGTTTCGTCATCACAACACTTTGATCTGTGTTTATTTTCGTTTCATCTAAAAATCGAGTTACCGAGCAATTAGTTTTCAAAGCCACCAATGTAGTTTCAAACAGTCGACCAGTGCCGTGTTGGCCTGCATGTGACTGTGCAATAACAGAAGCATCATACACTTTTGGGGCCTCACAAACATTATCTTTTACCTAGTAGAGGGTTAAAATATTTTTGGACAGCAACACTTTGTTAACATCTCTGTGCTTTGTTACAGTTTAGGCTAGTGTGCCCAATGGCAATCTCCCATAGATTACAGCAAACAAATCCGTACAGACTAATAAATTTCATTTCAAAGATGATACAAAGCTTATCCCTAGAATATGAATCCTCTGTCTTCTGACATACTGTAAAGCACAAATGTAGGCTTCCAACACTTAACCAGTTAAACGTATATCTTTTATATGATCTGACCGTTCTTTCGGTTACAAAACTCATTCATTAACCCTTTACCTAACATGAAAAGCAGACGACACTTGCAAAAAAAATTCTTGAATAACTAATTTTTTTCATTTTTTGTCTCAAAAACATAGGTTATGACCCCTCGTTGGAACGAGCTCGACGAGCTCGTTCCAACGAAGGGTCATAACCTATGTTTTTGAGACAAAAAATGAAAATATTTTGAAAATTAATTAGCGATTTTTGAGAATAGCGCTGGCCGGTTTTGGCCGTTACGTTGGGTAAAGGGTTAAAATGGTAATGCACGTCCCATCAAGCCCCGAAGAATAATCGTAGATTCAGACGCGGAGGACGCGGAATGATAAACATCTGTTGTCTGTGGAATTTGTTGATGTTTATTTGAAAATTATTTCACAAAATTCATGTCATTAAATACTTCGCTAGCTGTTCGTTATACTATTTGTATACTATTAGAGACGACTAGTTCCCGACTCGGACACTGCGGACAAACAACGCATCTCCAAAGGCAAGGCAGCCGCCGGCTTTATAGAAGCAACTGCTTGTTTCTCGTTCCATTTAAGAATATTCTGAGGGTTTTTTCTTTGGATTATAAAATATTTGGATTGCAACTCATGCCAAGTTTATATCGAAATTTACAAAACTCGTCCACTTAATTAGGTCTGGACGTCGCTAAATCTCGGTCCAGACAAAATTTACTGAACTCGTTTTGTAAATTTCAATGTAAACTGGGGACGAGTCGGAGATCCTATATTTATGTATGGTGCGTTGGCTTACGAGCATCTTTGATGTTCTGTCCCACTTCATAGCGGATCACTAATTGGCATGTCTGTTGCTTAGCTACAATGGCGCCACAATGGATGGCCGATCGCCATAACATACGCTTCTGACCACTTGATAATTGATATTGCATAAAACTATATTTCGTTCATCTTAGTGACTTTCTTTCCATATCGGTATCTTATTACTCATTTCGTAATACTTTATCACTTTTAATGCTATTAGCCTGTCTTTTTTAAACAACATGTCCAGGCCTTAAATTCAAACGGACAAGGAAACCCTAAGACGGACCAGCACACAAGAGCAACCAACTTCATAGAAGAAATATATGTCGCAATTTGTGCATTGTATGCTGGTAAAATAGACCGAACCATTTATACGCAGCGACTATATAATTATATTTGGAACGTTTTGACAAACTCCTATTGAACCGGGACAACAGCCAAAAATTGCCGCTTTTGCGAACCATAAGAAATACGTCGTATGTGTATCGAATTACAGTCGGAGTTCGTCCTCACCTTCCGCCATAAATGTGAAGCATTTGTGCGTACTGGTGCACATCTTTTGTAATTGTCACTAAACTGAACAAAATCACGAATGTTTAAAATTCAATTTGAGAAAAGAACAGAAAATCGGAGTGAATAAATCAGCAAACAAAAGACGTCTATGCTGTTCAATTACTGTTTTCGTCTCTCTTGGTCATCTGTAGTGGCGTAGAAAGTTATTGCCAGTGTCTAAGTAATATCATAACATTGGCGAAATAAGACAGGGGCGGATCGGCGACTCTTCCGATTACAACTTTCTTAATTATCTAATAAAAGTCATGAATTTTTATTTTATTTTTAGCAGTTAACTGCGCCAATCGCATAATAATCTTGACGTATAATTTTACAAACAAATGTTAGTCTTAAAGTCTCGAAGTTTCAGTCAATCAACAAGTAAAGATAATGACCGCAAACGCCCCACACAGTCCCTCCGAAAGATCACCATTGTATTCCAGGTATTGTCCCAAATGTCCTGGTGTGGTAACGTTTTTTATTAAAAAAATACCATGGAGTGCCAATCTTTTTCTGTAAGGGACATGCAAAACCCTGTAGCTTCGTGGAGACTTTCGCAGGCCGAATCTCTCGATGATTTAGTTGGACTCCCAAGCTCCCCTAATCACCACTAGTGTAACACTCCCCTCACGCCACTTCTACCCCCGAAAATAGTTTTTACAGTCGGACATTTTCGTGAAGATCAGAGTCTAAGAGATCATTTCTCTATTCTTAATAATAATTTTCTTCATAAAAAGATTCGATTTGAAACTTTGACTTGTGTCATACACACAGTCGGTCGAACATGTGGAGGTTTTTACAGTATGTGGAGAGTGGATTGTAACTACATTAAGTATCACTTTCAAATTCTGTACATGTGGAAATAAACGCAAGCAATTTTTCATCCAATTGACCTCCAGGTTTAACCCGAGGTCCATTGGCTGGAACTTTGCTTATGCTTGTTATGCGTTGCAACAAATTTGCAATTATTGCTTGGGTGGAATTTCCCACTCTGCGGGTGATTTAGTGATAATACACTTTCCACGTACTGTATTGTCCCGTTTGGTCTGTTGAGGGCCCAGCATGACCAGTAGGTTTTAATTAAAAATAAGTTGCGTCACGACTACCACGTGTGAATTTTATTTATTCACGAATAAATTTCCAAGAAGTCTAGAGGTGTTTAACTATAATCCCGACTGACTAATATTTCAACTACGTCATCAAGGCATGCCCTAAACGGAGGCATGCCTTTATTATGAACGTGAAACATTAGTTAGCTGGGATTGTGCCGTCCTACTAGGAACAAATCAGGTTTACACCATCCCACAATCCTTCATTTTCACGACGCCCCTGCATTCGAATTTTATCATTTGTTCCACATCTACCGTCAGGTCGGTCCAATGAGTCATGCCTTTTGGTGTTTTTATGCAGAAAATGATATTTGTAGTTGTTGAAGAAATTTTGGTTGCAAGTTTCTTTCTTTGAAGTGTTAGTTATATGATTATAATCTTGAAATATAAGGTGTTGTTTCCTCGTCCTGCATCGTGTGTTTAGCATCAGCGCCCGTTCACCAGAAAATGTAATTTAAATAAGAATTGAAATGAACTGTCCGCCGCATTATCGGAGTATGATTTGTGTTGTATGTGGTATGGGCGTAGTAAATTTCGTATGAAGTGCTGAGCTCTGCATGCAAAACTTAACACGCCCATCCCACATTCATAGTTCGATAAGCGGCATATACAGTATGGCCGCCGTGAAGTGGTCACTTTCCAAGGACGCAATAACATTACATTCCAAACACTAATTATAGGAATAATCATCAAAAAAATAATTAATGAAGAACCGGGTGCAACCCGTTTCTTCTTTAATTAAAATTTTCCTGAAGATGATTTTCATTACCTGGTAAATGTATGCGTGGACGTCACTGCCAGCGCGTGGATTTCGACCAACTGTCATTCATTTCAATTGTTATAATTGAATTCGGGGCGTTTGCTCGTTTTATAGTGGTCCCTTACGCGACCAAAATCTCCGTCATTTGTAGTATAGCAGTCATAGCAGTCATATCAACGAAAACACACGGCAGTTTTATGATTTTCAACACAGGCTAATACACATGGTCTGCAAGAGTCAGGAGACAATCTAGCGAGAACAATCCACATCGATACTAATTAAGAGTACACCTGCAGCAATTACTGTTTGATTGCACAGTTGGACAAGCCCATATTTTTTTTATTTTGGCGAATGGGCGAAACAATGCAAGATATTCATACGATAGGAAAATTATTCATCGAGTTCTGAAAAACATTGACGAATCATATGCAAGCATATCGGGTACCATTAAAGAACATTAAATTATGTGAAAATAATAGTAAAGAAGCACCGTATTTCATGTCGATACTGTCAAATCGACACATCGATCCTCTCATAACTCCCCATTTTATATATCAAAATTCGAGATACACTCTTAACAATCAAATGAGAGGTGTTTTGGGTGGAACTGGGAAGAGAAACATATACTCACAAGCGTATTATATATGGGAAATTATATAACTATTCTCATTTCATATTAAGATTATTCAAACCTGTTGATTTGTTGACGCAAATGAAATAGAATTCCAGGTCCGATACTTATACTTGGATAAATGGGATACATGGATGTAGGATGTCACTTGAATAATGCACTCTAAGTGACTGTATATTCACATGCAAGTGGTCTGCAGGTATCCTCAAAGAATCATGGAGAACTAACAAAAAGTGAAGTTAGTTAGTCTATTGAAGCAATATAACACCAATGAGGCAGGTTGATTATATGACATACAATATAAATTTGACCATATATAAAATAGTGTTGAAATACATTGGCACTTTGACCCCCCAGTAGCCCTTTTTCCGGCCAGGAACATGACACGTCATAACATCATTATTTCTGATGTTTGTTCAGTAAATATTGTGGGGTACACCAATCAGTATTTTCAACGTACAGCCCTAGGCTGCACATTGAAAATACTGATTGGTCTACTCCAAATGACGAATATGGACTCTTCTAATTGCTGCCATTGAACTGGCTTGAAAAATACTACTAGAGTTCAAAAGGTTAAGAAAATAATTTAAAGAAACAGACAATCAATATATAATTTGATTTCCCTGGTGTGTTTAGGCTTGTGTACCTGACGCTGCGTTTTGGCAATTAATGCTTCTCCATTTCCGAAGAACATCGGAGTCATGTTACAGGTGAGATTGATTAACGTTGGATTTTCTTCTTCATACTGAATTGAATTTGCTGGCGTTTACCATATTTTCGGACTTTATTCCTACCATATTTTTCATCGTCGTCGTGAATACATTCATAAACAATAATGTTCGTAGCCAGTATTTAACTTTTTATTTAATATCCTGAGATTCTTATAGCAACGTTTCTATCTAGACTATTATAACGTCCTATACTAACATGTGTGTGAATGTGCTCTATTCGGATGCCAGTTTATAATTTGTAAGTGAATCATATAGTTACGCACCTTGGTTTATGGGCAGTTATATAAGGAATTTGCACATTTCTAAAAGAGGCTCACCTGAAAGTTGAGACCTTCGAAGTTCCGCGCGTACGGCATGGTTACAAAAACTTGTATTTACACCGAATACTCCTTTAGAAAATTAAGTATTTACTGGCTCATGACGGAGGCTATCGCTGTCTGTAAACTGGCATTCTGGATTTCATAGACGTCAACGCCAGAGTAGAATATATTCTGATTAATTTATCGAATAATTTACACACGAAAGGTACAGGGTGAAGATATTGTTTTCTTTGAGAAGTTAAATAGGCCATGAAGGGCTTTAGTCTATGGCGTACTATTTGGGTCAAAAGTCTATTCTCATCGCGATGAGATTAAAATACACGTCTAACGTGCATTTTATGGCGATGCACCTGTATTTTATCGTTGCAACGCTATTTCTAAATGTAGGTGCACCTGGGAAACACAGCGATACACCTGGAAATATCCACGTCCAACGTGCAATCTCTGCGTCCGACGAGCATTTCCACGTCGGACGTGCATTTCTCATTTTGATGGGATTTCGCTAAATAAAAAATAGAGATGCACCTGCATTTTTGTGTAGGTACACCTACATTCCAAAATAGCGTTGCAACGATAAAATGCAGATGCATCGATAAAAAATACACGTCCGACATGTATTTCAATCTCATCGCGATGAAAAATGCACGTCCAAGGTGCAATTTAAGGCAAAAATACACGTCCAACGTACATTTTTGCCAAAATACGCGTCCGACGTGCATTTTTTTTAGCGATGCACGTGTATTTTAGCGTTGCAACGCTATTTTCGAATGTAGGTGCACCTACAAAAATATCGATGCACCTGGAAAATAATCCACGTCCAGCGTGCATTTTACTCGTCCAACTTTGTATTTTATACGTCCGACGTATAAATGCACGTCGGACGTGCATTTTCCATCGCGATGAGATTTTCCTCAGCAGAAAATAGCGATGCGCCTGTACTTTTTACAGGTGCACCTACATTCAAAAATAGCTTTGCAACGATAATTTCCAAGTGCATCGCTAAAATTACACGTCCGACGTGCATTTTAATGTCATCGCGATGAAAAATTCACGTCCAACGTGCAATTTTAGGAAAAAATACACGTCCAACGTACATTTTAGCCAAAATACACGTCCGACGTGCATTTTTTAGCGATGCACCTGTATTTTAGCGTTGCAACGCTATTTTCGAATGTAGGTGCACCTACAAAAATATCGATGCACCTGGAAAATAATTCACGTCCAGCGTGCATCTCACTCGTCCAACGTATTTTATACGTCCGACGTATAGAATGCACGTCGGACGGGCATTTCCCATCGCGATGAGATTTTCCTAAACAGAAAATAGCGATGCACCTGTATTTTTACAGGTGCACCTACATTCAAAATAGCGTTGCAACGATAAATTCCAGGTGCATCGCTAAAATTACACGTCCGACGTACATTTAATCTCATCGCGATGAAAAATGCACGTCCAACCTACATTTCCAGGTGCATCGCTAAATTACACGTCCGACGTACATTTAATCTCATCTCACTGAAAAATGCACGTCCAACGTACATTTCCACGTGCATCGATAAATTACACGCCCGTATGGAAACTCCTTACAGACAAGCCAATCGCTATTCTCTAATCGCCAGTCGCCAATCCTATCACCAATAGCTAGTTGGCAGTCTGATCGCCATTCGCTAATCGCCAGTTAAATGTGCCTCTATCGACACGCCAATCGGTAATCGCTAACCGCTTTTTTGTGGCTCTGCAGATTCGCTATTCGCCAATCGTCAATCTCGCCAATCGTCAATCGCCAGTCGCTAACTGGTTTTGTGTCCCTGAAACAATGCCAATCGCCAGTAGTTAATTGCTAATCGCCAATCGTTTTTCGCTAATCAGTGTTGCCAGTCATCATTTCTTAATTTCCCATCGCCATTTACCGACCCTATTTCTTAATAGGGGCGTAGCCAGGATTTTATAATGGGGGGGGGGGGGGGGGGCGCTAGGCAATTTTAAGGAATCTACATGATATTTGGAAGCTTGTCGTGGGTCTTCAGGAGTTCTCTTCTAGTCCTAACTAGGACTAGGGTATAATGACGGGAAGGTCCTAGTTAGGACGGGGTAGTCGCAGTAGGGGATAAAGATCGGGGCGTTTCATAGCTGGGACAAGGCATCCCCCGATAAAGTTTTGCACATTTACACAGTTTAGACTTGTACTCCAAGATCGGATCAATCTAAGCACTGTAGCTCTATATTGGGGAGCACTATGTGGCTCTTAAGTTGTGTGAAATGTTTTGGGTTTTTTTTTGTTGGTTTTTGTTGTTGGTGGGGGGATGGGGGCTGCAAAGGTCCATTCCTTAGTCAGTTGCATAACAGTGTCTTCAAATGAAAACGCCAAGCGAACTTGGTGTTCAACAGCAAAATAATATCTACCAATGAAGGTGAATTGTTTATGTATATCTTGTGTAGCAGAACCCAAGTTTCGATTATTTGCTTTTTATCTAAAGTACACATTATTGACCTACTTAGTAATGATAAGATATGTTTGGAAGATAGAAAAGAGAAGGAAATGCTTGAATAGTGTTTTTTTTCTTCAATTTTTACACCAAACAATAATGTTTTAATCATTTGTGCCCCTTTATTCTTCCAAATCACATATATAGTAATGGTTGGGAGGGGTTTGGTGATTCGCTGATGGCGAATAGCGATTAAATTTTCTTTTTGTTGTCAACGAATTGTGAGACACAAATGGCGATTAGCGATTATTTTTTTTTATTTGCGATTGGCCAATGGGGATTACCATTTGTCGATTAGCTAATGGCGAATGACATTTAGCGATGAGCGAATGGCAAAAAGCGGTATGCATTTGATTAATGGCAAATGGCGACTCGTGTGATTGTCAATCGCCATTCGTCAATCTCTGGAAGATAACTGCCATTCGTTTGTGAGCTATTCGCCAATTCTTTGAGAGGCCCACGCGTGGATCAAAACTACGCAACATGTGAACAATGAAATCGTTTGCCCCCTTAGTTGATGCTTTTAAAATGGCTTGAAATGTTTCGTAAATTGTACATAATCATGATATGACAAAACTACTTTTAAAGGGGATACATTTATAACAATACAAATATTACAGTTTGATACCAAACAAATTACGTTTGACCCGCGACCCATATTAGGATTCTACACTTAAGTATAAGACAAGGTTGGACTGAGAATGAGCCCTCCAATTTTTTAAGCTGAATAATATGAATGAGTGAAGTTACTGTTACTATGTCAATTAAGGGCATAAACGATAACGAAAATCAACCGCTCCACAGATCCTTGTTACGTGACTGTCTGAACGATGTCCCGCTCCAAAATACCGAATATGTACCAAAAACTAAGCTATTAATAAGCGTGTATGTAAATATATGTGTATTTTCCGAAAACAGAAAAATAAAATATAATTTTACCTCTGCCCCAATGCCTCTTGGTGGGGGTGTGGTAAATGTTTTCCAAACCACGCATGCTTGTAAATTATCGAATAGAATGCAAACACCGGGTAAATGAGCATTAGAAATCAACGCAACATATAAATCACGTAAATTGAAAAAAAAATCCGAAATCGCTTTTAAACACACTTTTGCCCACCTTGAACCTATCGCTATATGAACTTTTTTGTTGTTATTGTAGCTAGACTGAGCTCAAGTCGTACATCTTCACGTATAGGTCTAGAAGCACTATGATTTCCACAAATCCATGTCCCCACCCTACGCTGCAACCCCCACCCCCACCCCTACACTTTCTATACTCAGCCATATAAGTTTTACAATCTAAGAAAACCATTTTCTTGGGTGCTCGTAAGTACAGTGCACATCACAGCTGATCAAGACATTTTTAAAGTAGCACTAATTACCCACACAGTTAGTCCAAGTTAAAACTCAAAATCCGCAATAAAAATTATTAGTTTAGTACGTTCACTGGGAGTAACAAACAAAACGAAATTACGTTGAGGCATTCAGTGTTGGACTGCGGCTTAAATAGACTAGCAGTGGCCTACCTGTAGGGGTGGGGGATTACGAGAGGATATTTTCCGTGTCGTTTGGTGGGAGTCCTTCTTTCTGGAACATTTGTTTTTAAAAAGACTGTCAAAAATCGTATTCTCAATAATTCAGAGACTGTTGTACATGAACTTCTTCCAAGTTATTACTTGAAGTGTTATTCTTGAACCATAAATCCAACTGATGCAAGCAATACATGTATTTATAAAGGAGAGTCTGCTCATTTTCAAGAGAGCACAAGTTGTCGATAGGAAAGCATTTCCACAGAACTCCAACAGTAAATACAGAGGTGCACCCCCTCCCCAGACCTCCACTTTTCTCTCCTCACCATTTTTGAAATTCGTTCGTTCCCTAAATCTCACCTGCCTACCGGACGCTTCAGTTGCCATTCTAAAGCTTGGAAATCGTTTTTTGTACCTTATTAATTTTGATTTCACTTTACAAGGTGGTTGTGATATTTTATACTGAAGGTAACATACTCGGCAATCGAAGGCCGAAATGATCATGAGCAAAATTGTGTTGCGGTGCACGTCGGTGAACCTGATTGGTGATTAACGAATAGCGATTGACGTGTCGGTTAGGGGTTTCCATACGTACGATGTACATTTAATCTCATCGCAAGGAGAAATGTACGTCCAACGTTATTCAGCCAATGGAAACTGGTAAATCCAGGTGCACCGCGTTTCCAAAAATAGATGCACGTCCATCGTACATTTTGAGTTAGCTAACAGGAATTGGTGGATGCAGGTGCACCCGGTTCCTAAAAATAGAAATACACGTCCAACGTACATTTTAATCTCATCGCGATGAAAAATGCAGGTCTGACGTACATTTCCAGGTGCACCATGTTTCTAAAAATAGATGCACGTCCATCGTACGTGTTGAGTTAGCCAATAGGTTGTAGATACAGGTGCACCCGGTTCCTAAAATTGAAATACATGGCCAAGGTACATTTTAATCTCATTGCGATGAGATTAAATGTACGTCGGACGAGTAACTTAGCGATGCACCTGGGAATGTACGTTGGACGTGCATTTCTCATCGCGATGAGATTGAAATGCACGTCGGACGTGTGATTTTAGCGATGGACCTGGAATTTATCATTGCAACGCTAGTTTTGAAAGTAGGTGAATCTGTGAAAAATAGAGGTGCATCGCTATTTTCGAATATCTCATCGCGATATGCATTCACACGTCGGACGTATAAAATACAAGTTGGACGAGTGAAATGCACACTGGACGTGGATTATTTTCCAGGTGCATCGATATTTTTGTAGGTGCACCTACATTCGAAAATAGCGTTGCAACGCTAAAATACAGGTGCATCGCTAAAAAATGCACGGCAGACGTGTATTTTGGCTAACATGTACGTTGGAGGTGTATTTTTTTCCAGGTGCATCGATATTTTTGCAGGTGCATCTACATTCGAAAATAGCGTTGCAAAACTAAAATACAGGTGCATCGTTAAAAAAAATGCACGTCGGACGTGTATTTTGGCTAAAATGCACATTGGACGTGGATTATTTTCCAGGTCCATCGATATGTTTGTAGGTGCACCTACATTCGAAAATAGCGTTGCAACGATAAAATACAGGTGCATTGCTAAAAAATGCACGTCGGACGTGTATTTTGGCTAAAATGTACTTTGGACATGTATTTTTTTCCTAAATTTACACGTCCAACGTGCATTTTCCATCGCGATGAGATTAAAATGCTCGTCGGACCTGTAATTTTAGGGATGCACCTGGAATTTATTGCTGCAACGCTATTTTTGAATGTAGGTGCACTTGTAAAAAATACAGGTGCATAGCTATTTTCTGTTTAGAAAAATCTCATCGCGATGAGAAATGCACGTCCGACGTGCATTTACACGTCGGACGTATAAAATACAAGTTGGAAGAGTGAAATGCACGTTGGACGAGGATTATTTTCCAGGTGCATCGATATTTTTGTAGGTGCATCTACATTCAAAAATAGCGTTGCAACGCTAAAATACAGGTGCATCGTTAAAAAAATGCACGTCGGACGTGTATTTTGGCTAAAACGCACGCTGGACGTGGATTATTTTCCAGGTGCCTCGATACTTTTGTAGGGGCACCTACATCCGAAAATAGCGTTGCAACGATAAAATACAGGTGCATTGCTAAAAAATGCACGTCGGACGTGTATTTTGGCTAAAATGTACTTTGGACGTGTATTTTTTCCCTAAATTTACACGTTGGACGTGCATTTTTCATCGCGATGAGATTAAAATGCACGTCGGACGTGTAATTTTAGCGATGCACCTGGACTTTATCGTTGCAACGCTATTTTTGAATGTAGGTGCACCTGTAAAAAATACAGGTGCATCGCTATTTTCTATTTAAAAAAATCTCATCGCGATGAGAAATGCACGTCCGACGTGCATTTACACGTCATTTGCACGGCGGACGTATAAAATACATGTTGGACGAGTGAAATGCACGTTGGACGTAGATTATTTTCCAGGTGCATCGATATTTTTGTAGGTGCACCTACATTCGAAAATAGCGTTGCAATGCTAAAATACAGGTGCATCGCTAAAAATGCACGTCGGACGTGTATTTTGGGTAAAATGTACGCTGGACGTCTACTTTGTTCCCAAAATTATACGTTAGACGTGCATTTTTCATCGCGACGAGATTAAAATGCAGGTCGAACGTGTAATTTTAGTGATGCACTTGGAAATTATCGTTGCAACGATATTTTTGAATGTAGGTGCTCCTGTAAAAAATACAGGTGTATCGCTATTTTCTGTTTAGGAAAATCCCATCGGATGGGAAATGCACGTCCGACGTTCATTTATACGTCAGATGTATAAAATACAAGTTGGACGAGTAAAATGCACGCTGGACGTGGATTATTTTCCAGGTGCATCGATATTTTTGTAGGTGCACCTACATTCGAAAATAGCGTTGCAACGCTAAAATACAGGTGCATCGCTAAAACAATGCACGTCGGACGCGTATTTTGGCAAAAATGTATGTTGGACGTGCATTTTTGCCTTAAATTGCACGTTGGGCATGCATTTTTCATCGCGATGAGATTGAAATACACGTCAGGCGTGTATTTTTTATCGATGCACCTGGATTTTATCGTTGCAACGCTATTTTGGAATGTAGGTGCACCTACAAAAAATACAGGTGCATCGCTATTTTTTATTTAGCGAAATCCCATCGCGATGAGAAATACACGTCCGACATGGAAATGCACATCGGACGTACAAATTGCATGTTGGACGTGGATATTTCCAGATGCATCGCAATTTTTCCCAGGTGCACCTACATTTACAAATAGCGCTGCAACGATAAAATACAGGTGCATCGCCAAAAAATGCACGTTGGACGTGTATTTTAATCTCATCGCGATGAGAATAGACTTTTGACCCAAATGGTACGCCATATTAGTCCCTTTCAGTTTCAAAATACTTTGCACTTCTGAGAGCTTTTCATTATCTATACATTTTATACCTAGATAAGAATATGTAGTGACGACTACCAATTTTCAACCCGAAAAAAAACATAGAAGCACTTTGTCTGTTTTTCTTAGAAAATATAATTCACTTGGTTTTGTTCTATTAACTTTTATTCTATTTTCTGAGCTTTCTAAGCATGTTTGGAGCACCATGACTGTATTTCAGAACACAAATAGGTCTTCCACGACGAGAAGGTGATTTAGGACTCTTTCATGCATACGTGCAGGGTCGCATTCTTCTTTAAAACTACCATTTATATCGCCTATAAATATTTTCAACAGTGTCGGTGTGAGTACGCAGCCGTGCCTCGCACAGATCGTTGATAAAAGTGAGGAGCCCAACTCTTTGGAGGATATAATGAGGTAATAGCTTGAGGCGTACAGAGAATGTATACTACTCAAAGTTTGCTAAGCACCAAGTACACCCAACTTTCACATTTTAGTTGAAATATTGTAATGAAAAGTGTATATGTTTTTTATGTAATTATATCTTTAATGATTTAAGTACAGAAATTAAGATTTTATTTGTGTTTGATATTATTTTTTAGCTTTTCGATACGATAACCATGGAAATTGGATATTTTTGGTAAACGAGGAAATTTTTCAATATGCCAAAAAGTTGATGGAGCGAACTGATATGGCTTCAATATCGAGTATGAGACCCATTACTGTTAATTACAGCTTGACAACGCCTTCTTATGCTCTCAATAAGGTTTCTGGTAGTCCTTTGTGGGATATTGTTTTTGTTCCATTCTTGGACCAGCAAGGCACCAAGCTCCTTGTCACTTCTCGGCTGGACTGGACGGGCTGAAATGCAAGCTGCTACTCATTCCAGACATGTTCGATTGGATTGACGTCAGGGGATCTTGCTGGCCAGTCCATACGCTCAATCCCTTCCCTCTGTCGGTACTCCCCGACAGCATGGGCAACACGAGGACGGGCATTATCATCCATCTGAATGAATCTACCACCCACTGCACCTGTATACAATCTGGCGTGGGCATCCGGGATCTCATCAATATACCGTTGTGCAGACAATGTACCACGTTCAAGGACACAGAGCTCTGTACGTCCATCCCAGCTTACGCCGCCGAGACCGCGATTGACCCTCCACCATAGCGGTCATGCTCAGCAACGTTGGTTGCATGGAATCGTTCTCCTGGTATTCTCCATACCCTAGAACGCCTATCTGTGTGGTCTAGGCAGTACCTTGACTCATCTGTAAAAAAAGGACAGTGTCGGTGTGACTACGCAGCCGTGCCTCACACAGATCTTTGATAAAAGTGGGGAGCCCAACCCTTTGGAGGATATAATGAGATAATAGCTTGAGGCGTACAGAGAATGTATACTACTCAAAGTTTGCTAAGCACCAAGTACACCCAACTTTCACATTTTAGTTGAAATATTGTAATGAAAAGTGTAAACGTTTTTTATTTAATTATATCTTTAATGATTTAAGTACAGAAATTAAGATTTTATTTGTGTTTGACATTATTTTTTAACCAAGGAAAATGGATATTTTTGGTAAACGAGGAAATTTTTCAATATGCAGAAAAGTTGACGGAGCGAACTGGTATGGCTTCAATATCGAGTATGAGACCCATTACTGTTAATTACAGCTTGACAACGCCTTCTTATGCTCCCAATCAGGTTTCTGTTTGTCCTTTGTGGGATGTTGTTCCATTCTCGGACCAGCAAGGCACCAAGCTCCTTGACACTTCTTGGCTGGACTGGGACTGGCTGAAATTGCAAGCAGCAACTCATTCCAGACATGTTCGATTGGATTGATGTCAGGGGATCTTGCTGGCCAGTCCATACGCTCAATCCCTTCCCTCTGTCGGTACTCCCCGACAGCATGGGCAACACGAGGGCGGGCATTATCATCCATCTGAATGAATCTACCACCCACTGCACCTGCATACAATATGGCGTGGGCATCCAGGATCTCATCAATATGCCGTTGTGCAGTCCATGTACCACGTTCAAGGACGCAGAGCTCTGTACGTCCACCCCAGCTGACGCCGCCGAGACCGCGATTGACCCTCCACCATAGTGGTCATGCTCAGCAACGTTGGCTGCATGGAATCGTTCTCCTGGTATTCTCCATACCCTAGAACGCCTATCTGTGTGGTCTAGGCAGTACCTTGACTCATCGGTAAAAAGGACAGGTCACCAATCTACTCTGGTCCATCCAACGTGATCCATGGCCCATTCATATCGTGCCTGGCGGTGGTTCTGGGACAGCGGAATGCGAATACATTGTCTTCTCGATCGGAGACCACATTCATGCAACCTTGCCCGGATAATCTGCGTCGAAACATTTACCCCGGATGCATTCTGAAGGTCACTGCGAAGCTGGGTTGCTGTGAAAATGCGGTGGTTCCTACGGGCCCGAATGATCTCTATCACCACCATGACATCTTACTGGTATGCCATACTACTGAAATCTTGACCAGGCTATGGTGATCACCGTATGGTGCACACCAAGGACTTCACCACCCCTACAACCCTCCACATTTCTGCTTCAGACAAATGTCTTCTTACATTTGCATTTGCCATATTCAGTCATTAAATCACAAGGGTTTGTGTTGAAAAGAAGACTGAATACCCTACACATGTCAGGTACATGTAGACAGTACACGAAAATTATCATGAAAATCAAGTGGTACGTGATTTCTGACTGTCACGAAAAGTCTGCCTGTCACGAGAGCTAATGAAAACACTGGGAACCGTCTCAATACATTCCTCAATCAAATCCACCAAAAATATCGCAAATATGTCACAAGCAAATTTCACAATGATGTGACAAATATTTGGTGCTTAGCAAACTTTGAGTAGTATATATAACTGTAGAGATCAGACCGCGCCTCTTCAGACCGCGTCCATTCAATCAGAGTCCGTTTCCAGTTAGACATTTTCCGTCGCATGGGCGGGAACTATCGGTCCTGGAACGAGTCGGCTCGCTAGAGACGTAAGTGGTGATTGTTTTAAGTATTTGTTTGTGAAGTTGGGGCAGCAAGGCAGATTTAACGCGACACCCCATATAAACTTTGTCAACTCATATATTTATTGCAACAAGAAGTATATATTTTATTCATTATATGGCGAGACGTATAAATAAATGCCGACAACAATAAGAGTAATTTTCCATTAAGGACTATACAGAGTTTGGAAAGAATGTTATTTCCATATAGATGCATTGATGAGTATAACGAGACAACCAAGTTACGCGTGGTAGAAAATGAATAATAATCTTAGTATTTTTCCCCAGTCGAAGGACAGATTTGTCATCTTTTATGACATGACATTGCATTGTAGGTTTCTGTCTCAGAAGGAGAAAGTATGCTAAACGCAAAGAAAGTATATCTTAGATGAAATTTGAGTATGATAAATTCACTAATTGCAGTTAACCAAAAATACATATAGACAGCCAAGCAATGGCACAATATATTTTCACTCGTCTGTCTTCAAAGCAAACGAGGCAATGAATTTTAGGAAATGGTTTGCAAGGTCTGTTATCACCACGTAAGGCATCCCAGTTACTCTGATCCTTCCCAGTAACTTTTGGGAAAATTAGTTCCTCATGGATTAACAAGCCATCGTAAACTGACACTATGTCGAAATATAAAAATCAATGAATCATTTTTATTTCGTGAATGAACGAGAACGACATGAGGTTTTATGTTTTATGACAAACTGAAAGCGCTTGAATTTTACTGGATAATTTTCCTCCATGAATATTGTATCTTGATATACTAACAACTCAATAAAACAATCAATACGGAGTTTTCACACTCAAAGTTTTTTTGCACAGCGATCCGTCAACTCTTAACTTACATGATGTATTGCAGATATTGCCTTGTTGCACTTAAGAGAAGGATTAATACCATTAGAAAAAATGTAATGATCGTCATTTCAAAGTGAAAAAGGTGTATGGAATTTATAGGAGATGTTTGTGTACTGAGGGGAGTACTGAAAAAAGTTACTGGGAAACACATTTGGAGAGGACGTAAACATCCCCCACTTTCCTCCAGGAGCGTACAAATCCCTAGATCTTGTACAATGAGGCAACTCATGGTCGACATAGTGGGTCTTGCTCGGGTCCCACCGGGCCATCTAAGATTCAGTCCGGTATGAGAACTCTTTAGCATTTCAATCCTCAAAGACGCAAAACCCTTTAATTTTATATGTCAATTAAAGATTTAGATGGATGTACTATACTAAAATCAAGTTATTTTTAAACTGCGATGTCAATACAGTTCAAAGTGGGACACACGACTGACAGCTACTACGGAACATATCAACACCTATACATTATCATTCAGATCATGTGCCAACGTTTAATAAATTATAATGCCCCTACTTAGCCTAGATAATTGTAAAAACAAGTGTAACACCATATAATACAAATTAGTTGGGCAATAACGGCAGCGCATTAATTAACTCTATTAACCAATAGCCACGCTGAGTGAATTGCACCGTCCTTCATCTAGCTAGTGGTTGGGAGAGAGGGGGTCCTCCAGAAATGGGACACACCAGGAAAGATTCCGTTAACGCATATGGCAAATCCGCCTCTGTGTGAACTTTGTGATTATTTCAACGAAACAGACGGAAACATGTGCAAAGTGGGACCACACTTTTGATATTCTTGTTTCAAGATTCGACATGTGGCATACTGTTCCCGTAATTGATCGACAAATCTGTAAAATTGAAAAAAAATCTGTTTATGGGTGTAACAGATGATGAGAGTTCACGTCCTCTGAAATATAAAGTTAATCTAACAAACCCATTTCTTATTTCCGACCTCAAAATGAAGTAGAGTTCTCTCTCACTTGAACCCATATGCACGTGTGTCAAGACAAATTCCGAGTCAATTGAGTTTATGGCATGACATTAGTGCTTCGCAGGGCCAAAGTCACATGTAAACATCAACAACGTTGGGGGTCAAAGTTGAGCATTGTAGTCAAACATGAATATCATGTGTCTGCGTATGAAGACAAAAAAAAAAAAAAAAATAAAAACATAAATTCTGGTATGTCTTGTTTAATGTGATTCCTTTGATAATGGACTGCATTACTAGATTAACATCGCCAGATCGTGACCTTATTCGTGTATATTAGGTTCGATCTTCTATGTGTCACTTTCATTAGTTTCGAAACTAAAACGGTGTGGAGTACGGTTGGGGGAGTGGGTGTGGGTTCCGTATTTTCTTTTTTGACTTTCAATGCTTGCCTCGAAAACATAGCTCAAGCCTGGGCTAGCTCATTGGGGCTAGCTGATAGAACTCGTTCCAAAGAGTAGTTGCGCGCTATGTTTATCAGACCATTAATTATAATTATAGTAATAATAATAAATAAATAAATAAATAAATAAATAAATAAATAAATAAATAAATAAATGGTGATTACAAATCCTTTATGCGTATTTTTTTAATTCATCAGATATATATGAACTAAAAGTTTTGGCTCCCATTGTCCCTTGTTTCCGCCGCCGTTGATCCTTTTACCTAACACAAACAAAACACACACCCGTCCTATTAGAAGCATTCCGGGTACATGGCAACTACATGACACGACATAAACCAAGATGGCGGCCTCCAGAAAACAAACCGGCCGACGGAAGCATGCGTCACCTTAACAGCACACTATGTGCAGGTGCACTGACACCACTTATTACCAAGGGTATCTCATGCAGGCTACATGTACCTTGGCAACTTCACTTGACGTTGCTGGGCCATGCGACAATGATATCACTTCGGGTGCACGCGAGATTCATCAAATTTAGTCAATCTACTCATCTCCTACAAACCTTAATCTTTACTATTTTGGAGAATAAATATCACGACATCGTTTTTTTTTTTTTTTTTTTTTTGAAAAAGTGCGGGATGAGAGCAAATATAGATCATTTGCCAAGTTTGCATCAATTCCGAGCTTTATTGGTAACCGAGTATCATGAAGGATAATAACTATTTATCCAAAATAATGTTCATGTACGACCCTTCAATCAAATCACCATCCATATTACAGTTACAACTGGAAGTCCTGTCATGAAATGCGCATAGATAGTACGTCGATCTGCACGTTAATCTACGCGTTATGACCACAGTAAGGCTATCAAATTCTGTACATATGGCCTGTGCACAAACAATGTTTCAGCCAATGGAACTCCCAGTAACCCGCAGGTCCACTGTCAGAAACATTACCTGTGTTTGCTATGAGTAACCAGGAGAACCTGCCGTTATTTGGATTTATTTCGATATGGTAATTTCGCGTAATTCCTACGCGCAATTAAGCCTAGATAAGCGCACAGTTCGTGACAGGACTTCTAGTTTTAACTGTATATTAGCTTTTCATTCTTGCTCCGGAAACATAGTTGATGACTACTCAATGTACCTATATTGCCTTCACAATATAGTGGATCTACACTATATTGTGAAGGCAAAACATCATTGTTTGCAGGTGTCGTCTGCCAGGTGAGCTAAGTAAAAGATCAAAAATACATAACTTTTAAAAACAAACAGCAAAAACTCTAATCCGACATCTCTCATCTAATCACGTTACTTGCAGAAACGTACATACCATTGTCAAGTAAGTTGCTTGAAAGGGTAATATATCTACTCGAAAATCAGTTGGGTTAAAAATCAATCCAAATCAACTGGGTTTAGTGAATATGATCCCAAATGGGTTCATGTTCTCTCAATCCAGTTGATTAGGGTTAATTTTTAACCCAGCCGCTTTCATACTGTAACAACAGCTGTCAGAGATATAGGGGTTCTTATGTTTTCTGCGTTAGACCAAAAGTAATATGTGAACTTAATCCATTGTTATTGTTTGGGTGGAAACAGAATCCGCATATGTTAATTTAGTCCACCAAAGACAAAAATTCACAGACAAAAACGCCTGCACTTAATGTAATTGAACATAAGTCAAATAAATAATAATAATATGAACATGAGTCAACAAAGGATGTTCATTGTAACTGAGATCAGACATTTTGGACGCGAAAAATATAAATTAAAGTTGCAGGAAATGTGCAAGAAAAAGGTTTTCTATAGTTTTTTGTCTCATGAACGCGGCATTTTGTTAGTCAAGGGGCACTTTGTTACACTGACGCTTCGCCGTTTGGAACATATCAATATAAATGGCAATGTGTTAACTAAAAATGTTTAAAATCACTTCGTATCATGTCCAAACTAACCCAATCTGGTAATCGGAAGTGGAGTTCTTTCAGATAGATCTCATTATAAAGGACTCAGACATGCAACCTGTGTACAACACTATCATCAAACAAGAGCATTTATTCGACTAGCTATTGGCCTCCGTTTGTTATGTCTTGCCGGGACATGTTCTATGTATAATATGTATCAAATCTAAGCTCAGTGTCAGCTGACTTAGATGGTGTATTGGTGTAACACAATGACGGTATCGCGCTGAGATAATTTCCATCGGTATATTATTACTATTATATATCTTCAGCAGAGTACCCAACCCCAGGTACTCTGTAAGAATGTTATGTACCCTGAGCCTGAAGCTCAGGGTACAACAGATTACGACAGGGTAAAAGGGGATATGCACCCCAACAAAGATCTGTATAACGAATTTATGGTACTGGAAAGCTTTTTAATGACATTAAAACAAACAATATTTAAAAATATTCCCAGTGAAGAGATTTTTAAATTTGAGGCATCTTTCGTCCTTGTATCCAGGTATAATAACTGAGTTTTTCGTCGAGTCACTCTTTCGAATAAATTTTAAAGATGTTAACACACTTCTGATACTCAACTACATGTCGCTATGAAGCATTTCGTCTGCCCAGCTATTATATTTTAATCTTAACGAGCGTTGATTTTGATCTGCATGGGTTGAAAATCTTTTCATGTTCCCAGGATTATAAATATTTCAAAGCAAACGTAACTCTATATTTTGACGTGATCATCTTCTCGCTACAAATGTCAAGTGAACCCTAGAATGTCATTGAAAACGTAGACGTCGCTTGTTATTATTTATCGCGAAAAACAGAAATATTGCTTACATGTAGTTTCCCTAGCAGTGCCAACAAGACCAAGACAGTTTTTCTTGTAGTACGACAATAGAGCATAATATATCACGGACTCATGGTACAAAATTCAACCGACAATCTGCATAATTTCAAGTTGCTTATCTCAACATCCCTATTGACTCTGGTGGGAGCGCGGTGACTCAGTGATTACCACATTGGACCCCAACCAGAAAGGTCCACGTTTTGATCCCCGCCAGAGGTAACTGCGTTCTGTCCTTAGGCAGGGCACGCAATCCAATTGCCCACGTGGGGACACGGTGACGCTGTGAACTAAGACGTTATGTACGCTGATGGTGCACTTGTCTTCAACCAATGCTAACCCTGCTTGTGCGGAGTTATGACTTTGGGGAGTCTGACAGTTGCTCGGCGTTGCGCGTTGGTTCTCTCCGAGTATCTCATCTTTAAGGCGATCCAGCCTGTCGACCGTGTCGCTATACCCCCAATAAATGAATGACTACTGACGCCGGTAAACATGTCAGTAGTACGATGCATTTAGAAAAAAAGGTTTAGCGGGGACAAAAGTATCAAGGAAAATTGTGAGATAGCTTTTCGTCTCTGATCACCTACATTCCTGTATGTCGACATGTACGGTACTGTCAACTCAAAAGCGGACAGGACAGAGCATAGAGATGAGTTAGTCATCAAGGAAATCGCCTTTCGGTAACATTATCTCGATTGAAATTATTAGACGAGCGTGAAAGGCCCCTTTGAGCAAGTTATTGTTGATAAAACTCCTTTGACGTCAGTAGAACACAAGCCAGGTTTATTTTCGTTACTTTTAATAAGCGAAAACAACAGACAGGTCTCGGGACTGTCTGTTGTTTTCGTTTATTTAAAGTAACAAAAGGAAACTTGTCTTTTTATGGCAAACCAATCAGAAAGAAGTAGTTTCACAGATAATCTGTGTCGGAAACCGGGGCTTTGTCGCTGCTGGAAGAAAAAGATTCACACCTCGTATTCAGCCACCCCTCAATGAGTGTTGCCTGAATCCGTACCTGAACGTATGTCTCACCGTGACGAACCCGCCCGTTTCACTTTTGTTGGGTTGGTTCTTATCTTGAAGGGGTTAATAACTTTTCCTCGAAAAGCATAAATCAACAGGGGTTCACTGAAAACAACAATTTTAATACATATATAAGAAAAATAAATATGATAATTTGTGACTTACATGGAATCCACAAGAACAAGAATACAAAACGTCAATCACCCCCACCCACAGTTTTTGAGTCACTTGCGGACCCACATTGTCTGTTGTCGCTGGTTCTTCCTCCTTTTCGCTGGTATTTGTTCCTTGGTCGCCTCTTCACTTCACTCCTTTCGCAGCCGTCGCACGGCCACTAAAGTATCGTCACTTTATCGGGCCCCTCTGCTCTAACTTGTGACGGAATGTCACGCTGCCACTGCCGTCGCACGGCCACTAGCTTATTGTGACTTTACTTTACGCTTTTCACACAAGCAGTCGCCACCATTGGGGTCAAACTCTCTCCTACGTCTATCTCAGAATAATGTTCGTATAGGCAAAGCCTACTCTGCCTATGTATGGCTTGCCTTCTAAAACAGGTAATGCCGTTACCTAAATGCAAATTAGCTCCCTGAGCTCGTACTTCGCGTTTCGGATCCTATTCTCATATATGGCCGCCGCCTTGGCCCGCGACTGCTCCTATTTTAAATATGAGCTCTGGGTTCCCCTACGTCACAACGTGCCTATACTTTCGCACCGATGCGGCACCTCCTCTAACCTATAGCATGGGACCTCCCCATCTACACGCAAAGACCCACAGCCTCACAGACCTTCAGACTGGAATTGGCTGGAATGAATTTTTCGAGAAATCCCCCGATATTTATTTAGATAGCCAGAACATTAATTCTCAGTTAATCGCTTCTCTTGAATTTGGTCGCTCAGATCTATCTTAATTAAATACGCGCTTATAAGTTCCTTTGAAAGACTCGCGTTTTGGTACCTTTTGACATTATGTGACAGGCGAGCTGCGTAATATGGGTGTGTGTCCAGAACATATGCGATGTACCGTACTTACAACAATTAAATATTAACTGGCCATAATTACCCAGATAATGACAACAGATGAATACCTCTGATCAGTTATCAGATAGCCCATGTGGCGTTCAACAAATGCGCCCTAATGGACATTAAATTTCATGCTTAATTAGCAGAGTTTGAGCGTTAAATCTGTTTTCGGGGTCCGTTAAATAAACGCTTATTCTTATACATTTTATGTTTAAGCCATTCAGAAAGATTATCGAAAATATTTGCACTTTTAAAGAAGAAAATCGCCACTTTTAGCTATCACCTTGACAATCTGTCATTAAGAATATCTATCAATATCACACCTACCAACAATAATAGTACACTTTGGTTTTTTGTTTAGCGAATGTATTTTTATAGTGATTTGCAAGTTTTTTTCTTCCCAGGAAAAAATGTCAAGATCTCACTTTCTGGACTTTTATATTACTGGAAGGGGCAGTGTCTGTATTATATGTCAGGATGCGCACACTGTTGATATAATGAACAGAAAAAAGTTAGAGATCATCACAAGATGCTGAACACGCCGTTTTCTAATTTTTAGAAAGGGGTTTCAACAGAAAAATAATAGGGCATCGTTCAAACCGATTGGGAAAAAATTTTCTTTAAAATATCTGTGTCTTTATACTTCTCCACAAAAATGCCTGAAGTTTGTGAAATGATGCGTACATCGATGGTACACCTTCGCTAACTATTCCACTTTCCAATCTTTATATGAAAATTCCCATACCCTTAGTGTAACATTTAGTGATTGGTTTGGGAAATTAAGAGGGGCTAACTTTCCTGTAAATTTTTTCCAGTGATAACAATTTTCCGCCATGGAATTTCGAACGGTTCGCAACTGGGTCGCGATGTGGTAAATATTATCTGTCCACACTTTTCTCCATACAACACTGTAGAATCCCCTTACGCTGAAAAAGCAATGCGGGAACATCTAATCTCAAATTTGTTCGCCTGTTTTTCTTCATTAAGCATCGTTCTCGTAATGTTTTATTTGTGATATTCTTACCGCTCGTGCGAGTGTTACCAGACCACGATTTGACTGAGAAAGAATCAGATATGACTTTTGCGATCACGCCTCAGAAAAGGTGTTTTTGCAAACGTGAATTCAGAAATGAAGCGTATCATAAACGATGTGTACGTTCGGAATCTAACTTATAACGGTGAAAATCAATGGATTTAATCCCCTAGACATTCTGAACTACCCTTTTTCATTTTTGGTAATTACATTACAATCCGTCTCATCATTTTTTGGAACAATCCTTGAAGTAGTTATTCCTTAATCCATGAATAAGCATTTCTTGTGGTGGAATATGTCGATATATCCTTTTTCTGAGAGACAGGTTGTTTAATCGGTGCCATTCCAATGCCGACTTGTAACGTTAAAGCCTATAATTTCCAAGACAAAATGTTCTTTATAGAATATAAATCGATTATATTGGCAGTTTTCGGAAGGTATAACTAATCCAAATGACACAATGATGTAATCAAATTAGGGCACTAGGAATAGTGTCTTCATCTGTACCAGGCAGAATCGTTAAATTATTTCGAAATATAACCCTTTCGAATACATGAATTAAATTTCCGTGTATGATAGAAGATACAAGAAAACTGTTTTGGCGTCAAAATGACTTGCGTAAGGAAAACGGATGGCGATGCGCGAGAGGAGGTCCAGACAGATAAAAAGGCAAGTACCTTACTGACGCCGTGGACTGGTCAGTTTCCACGGGTTGGCAATATTTCCACGGACACAATAATATTAGATTCCATTCACCAATTATAGGAATAATCATCAAAACTTTAATTACCAAAGCGCCGGGGACAAATCGGCGCTTCGTTAATTAAAGTTTTGCTGATGGTGTTGTTTATTACCTGGTAAACGCATGCGTGGACATCACTACCCACGCATGGGTTACGACCAGTCCACGACGAAAGTACTGTACACATGCAGGATGCGAATATCGATACGAAGACGACTAATTCAAGACGGAATATATGGTCAAATCATTGCCGATTCGTCTTGAAAATGTAAACACATAAATTTACTTGTAGCATTATACTTACAAAATGGGAGTTACGGAGATGAGAGGGGAAATGGTCCAGCCCTCTCTCTTTAAACTTTAATTCTTCTAACGCAACTTCTCAAATAGACCAGCGTTATTCAAAGGACGCGCTCGCTCCAGCGATGGTCGTACGGTATGTTTTCGATATAAAATATGAACAATGTTAGTTGTTCAATAAATGTTTTTGCTTGTGTCTTCCGCTTTTCGTGTTAGGCAATAATATAGAAAAGGGTATGTAAACCCAGAAGAGAAAAACCTCGAGGGCTTTAGAAGACTTTTCTTGGGAACATTTATGCATTTTTTAGAACCTTTGCTGAAAATGATTCCTAAAGTTAATAAATATAATAGTTAACAAGCTGTAATTTATAAATTATTTATGTGCATTTCAAACCAATACAAAGATGAAATATTCAAGCTTTTCCTCGTAAAACTGGATTTCAGGTAAGAGAAATGTCTCCTATCCTGACACAAATATATACACATACTCCCTCGCCTAGACCCCTGCGAAGTTTCGAGATTCGATCCGGATTCGAATCTTCCGTGCGATTCGATCGTTTCGAATCCATCGACGGATATTCGAAATTTCGAATCCATGGCGCAGTTTTGTTATAATTATTACTATGATGTTTTATTGATGAATTCCCTCCAATACAGTTATCAAAAACTATTATACGATCGTAATATAATAACTATGTACAAGAACATTTTTCTCGTCTTGACGGAATTGTAATCTCCACTCGTCGAGTTGGCGACTGTTATCTTTAAACCGACACAGAATTACAAAATAATAATAAAAGCAAATGTAACTCACAATTCCTTCTGTTGGAACTCACATGCCTTTATGTGTTACTCAATTTATTTACATTAATATTACGTCATGACATGAACATGTGCTCACACGCCGTGACTATGTATTGAAAGCCACATAGAATGTGACCAATCCAAAATATGAAAGTTAAAATGACGGAAATTCGTTCTCTTTTTTATACACGAGAGGTTGGCAAAGAATACGTAATGTAAAGACTGTTCGGCGAAATCGTGTTCTGTTCTCTGCATCAATATAATGGGAGCGAGAATGTGCAGTTAAACTACTTGTCATTTTGTTGCGATGTGTTCTAGTTGAACTGATAATAATCATTGATTGCATAAAACCAACATGCTTGTAAACGTATCAACCATCTTATAATGATATATTATTAGCACTTTAGCGGACTTTCTTTAGTACATTAACAAAGAATGATAGGGCATTTATAAGAACGCAACGCTCAACTTCAAAAATGTCACGTGACGTGTCGGGCTGTTAATGAGTTAACACTCTCATTAATAGCCCGACACGTCACGTGATTTTTTTTCTTTGCTGTCGTACACTCGGAAATAGGAACGTTTCTGGAGATGCTTTCAACTAGTAAACAATGTGATCTTTTTAAATTATTAAATATGTAAAATGTCCAGCAATGTTACCTCCATAAGAACAAGCAGCTGTATATTGTAAGTAAGTATTTTTACATTTTTAGCCTTTATAATATTTTTAGAGATAAATATCGGGTCTGTTTTCAAGTTTTTTTTAACTTCGTTGCAATTGAAAGCGTATCGATGCCGATCACGTGATAATCATGTGGCATAAGTTTGTTTGAAAACAGATGATGCTATTATTTGTCAAAATTGAAAACTTTAAAAATGTCAGGTAAGGTACAGGCTCAAAACGTTCTCAGAATCCCAGTGGCAATAATAGTAATAGAGTGACTTTGTCGAGCCTTGAGGTTTATTAACGGCGCAACAAGTGTGAATCACAGTACAACAGCTTATAAAAGGCCCGAGACGAGAAGTATTAGAAGATGACTCTGTCAGACAAGTATCATCAGCGTATCATCAGCAAATAGTCGAACAACAGACTCGATATAGTCGGCTATGTCGTTGATGTACACAATAAATAAAAAAATGCCAAGAACGGAACCTTGTTGGACTCCAGCTTCTATATCTTTATAATCCGATTTGCAGCCGTTAATTTTCGCCCTTTGCCTTCGGTTTGTAAGATAACTATGAAACAATTATAGTAAGTCATTTTGTCATCCGCTCACTTCAACAAGGCTTAAATGCCTTGGTAGCTTAAAACATTACTTACTGTGTTCGTAGTTTCCTCGTGCTAATTTTGTGAGAGCTGATTGTGGAAATTACATTTATTACACGCCTGTTCTATGTAATCCACATCTACAGTAACACTGAACCATGCGGAAGGAAAATGAAAAACGTTGACGGACTATTTTTAAATAGAAGCGAAATTTCACTGATATTTTCTACAAATCATGCAACGCAATGACAATTTGAATCGCTGAGATAGCTGAAAATCGTCTCCGGGGTTCCAGTGTATATCTCCGGTCTCTCGTTTTATCCTTTCCTGCTGGCACTCGTGTCATATCGATTAACCCATTCACACGTGTGTGTCGTTCTGTGTATGTCTTAACTGTTGAAATAACCTCAACTAAACCGCCTCAAGAATTAATGTGCAGGTGCATTTGTTAATTGCCGAGAATACATGTAAGAGACTAGAACGCAATTTGTAGTTATTCGGCATAGAATTTCCACGATTCTGTACTTGGAAACAAAATTAACAGTTCAAACATTTGTCAGTAGATACAGTGGTGCAGTATTGTACGTAATTTTAGACGAGGGTAGGCCCCAGCGAATCCTAATTTTTCAGCTCGAATCGAATGCCGTATCGAATCCGACGTTGTGTTAAATATCTGGTAAAGTCAGCGAACTGCACGATTTTTCGTGACTTAACGAAAACGCCTGTAATATTGAGAGTGCCAGACTAAATATAACAATAACATGACTTTGGGGGCATTGTGGTTTATTAACGGCCCAACAGATGTGAATAACAGCCCGACAGCTTATAAAAGGCCCGAGACGAGAAGTATAGACTATTCGCTGATGATACTTGTCTGACAGAGTCATCTTCTAATACTCAAAGAAATCCGTCTAAAATGAACATCGAACTCAAAAAAATGAACAAATGGGCAGACACGTGGTTGGTCACATTTAATGCTAAAAAACTAACGTTATACTATTTACAATCAGCAGGGATGTTATATTTCCAAATGTTGTTTTCAACAGCGAAACACTAGATTTTGTTTCTGTCCACAAACATTTGGGGTTATCTATCCAATCCAACTTAAGTTGGGAAGCCCATACTGATGATATCTGTAAAAAAAGCTTGTACAAGACTTTCTCAGTTGAGAAAACTGAAGCTAATTTTTAACCATCAGATCCTAGGAAAGATGTATAATGCTTTAGTACTACCAATATTAGAGTATGGTAGTCCTGTTTGGTGCGGTGCTCCGCAACATTTAATGAAGCGCCTTGAGGATATACACTACGATGCCGCAAGAATCGTATAGGGCCTGACAGATCAGTATCACGCGATCGCCTCTTGTTAAAAGTTGGGTGGAATAATCTAGAAACAAGAAGACACGTTCAAAAGATGTGTATCTTTTACAAAATCATACACAATGATGCGCCAGATTTTCTCTATGAACTTCTACCACCACGGGTTTGTGACACATCGTCTTATAACCTTCGCAATTCGTCAAATTTCATGCCTTACAGCATGCGAACTGAGCTATTTAAACGATCATTCTTTCCGTCTTGCACGGAAACGTGGAACAATTTATCCCAATCAGTACACAATTGCTCATCGCTTACTGAATTCAAAAAACTCATATCACCCCCCCCCCCCCCCCCCCCCACCCTCGTATGCAAACAAACTGTATACTTCTCGCATGGTTGTAGAAAACACAATATCATTCACAGTAGAATTAGAACTGGTTGCAGTGATCTGAAAAGTGATAAATTCTTCAATTACATCTCCGAATGTCCTTATTGTCCACATTGTATAACTGTTGTTGAGGACGCAGAGCATTATTTCCTTGTCTGCCCCTCTTATTCAAACGCCCGTAACGCTCTGATTGGTAATTTATCAAATCTCAATATTACTTTGAATTCGGTGGATAATCTATTGTACGGTGAACCGGTGTTAGAATCCAAAACTAACACTTTGATTTTTAAATTTGTCCAACAATTTATTTGTAGCAATGGGAGGTTCGACAACGAGTTTCCCATCTAGCAATATCAATGCTGACTCATGTTATCCACTTCAATATAGAATACGCATGGAGGTGTCACGGAATGGACGCGTCATCGGGGTGACGTTGAGCTGGCGCCTCGGTACACAGATTGTGCAGTCACGATGATAGTCATGGTTGCCCTCTTTGTGGCCTCACTCACACACACACACACACACATAAACCCTTTCAAATAGTTTATTTTACATTTATGAATTTCAAAAACTTGTTTGTTTCACCATTGCAACATTTTCTGTATTCATGTTATAACAGCGGAGGTTTCTACTAAGTGGAAAACACTTGTCTTCCTATCCTCTTTCTTAATAGTTATGGCAAATAAAAATATGTTTAAAGTAATAAAATGAAGGTGTGAAAAGTTCAGAAGTGACACCGCCACATATAGCTGTAAAACTATACCAATAGCCGGCCAACATGTGGCCTTTCGGCCATCACCAACACTTGTATATTTCATACTTTAACGTGAAAGGTGGGTATGGCAAGGTCATTGTCGCCCTTATCACAAACCGGAAGCACACACGGGCCCTTCATCTTTACGGCTTGTATATACTTTTTATCCATTTTTTGGTTCTTTGTTGCTGTTGTGAAATATAAATTTATTTATGGTGAATGATGTTTTACAGTCAAAATCATTGAAACGATCAAAAAGTTTTTGTTCGGCGGATTTCCATAGTAACAGATTAATACTCAAGTGACGTAAGAATGGAGAAAAATAGATTATATTAAACATATTTGATAACAAATTATGCCGATGCAAAATAATTAATATGAACATTTCACACAGGTATGTGTGGAGATAGGTGGTATTATGCACTGTCTGTGGGGTAAAGTGACTCTCACTCCGCCATTTCCTCATTTCAGTACTTTCTGCAAATGAGAAAATGATTTGTGAAGGAGAAGCGAAATAAAATAGTGGTGTTCTGTTATACTGAAACTCATACCATCTGTAATTCGAAATTCGACTCGGACAAGAAGATCGGGCGTCTGATTCGATTTTAAATCAGCAATAGCGAATCTTCTACAATGGTTGCATCCGTTTTCAAATGAAAAATAGTACCAGCGAACATCAACGCGTACACGTAATTTACCTTAATGATAATTATTTATTTACATTAACCCATTAAAACTGTAACGCTGGTGTCGATGTTTGATGATATTTAGTGATTCTGCAGATCGGATGCTCTTAGCTGTGCTGTTGGTTCGCAAGAATATGTACCGTTTACCTAACGGTCGTGCAGACCAAGTCAACCAGCCGACGAGAAGTTGCAGAAATAGCTCGTTACAACTATGTTTGTCTCGTAGTCTCTGTGTATCTGCAATCAACGCCCATCTGCAAAATAAACTGTTTCTGCAGCAATGAGTTACGCTTTTATGAAGTAGGACGACTTCTCGTGAAGTCAGGTCCCTCTAATGTCTTGACAGATAGAGAAATCAAATGATTCGATTTGAAATTTGATTCCATTCGCGAATATTCCTTTGGGTTGACTCGGTATTCTATTCGATGTAAAATTGGCTTTGCTGCAAGTAGCAAGAGAATAAATTTTGCTGTCGACTTTTTATTTGTTGCTATAAATTACCGCGAAGGGCCATCGATTTTCAGGATTTCCCAGTTGATAATTCATTCGCATAACATTTTGATATTTCTTAATCGAACATTTTAGAATACAAATATTTTATTATTTTGTATTATTTTCATGATCGTTGATGTTACATTTTGTCTTCAGGTGACATAAAATTGACGACGATCTTTTAATAATCTCGAGTTGAGTTCGAAACCCCCCAGGAAGTTATTCGTAAAAACAAAGTTGTGTCTTGCAGATCGAATTGTTCAGACTTTCTCCCTTGAGCCGTTTCAGGCCAACTCACATTATTTGCTTTCCTGTTGCATACGGATTGACTGGGGTGTTCTTAAGTCCTCTTTTTACGCTATATCCACGAATGGCCAAACATTCGCATGCAGTGTGTGGTGAATATTTCCCCCAGACCCGTATCAGGCTGTATGATACACCCTCACACCAGCATTTACACGGCGTGTCTCTATACGGCAGTTGATCCCTTGGCATATTCTGGATATATTAATGTTAAGAGGTGGAGATAACCGTTACGTTTGAAGGAAAAACTATGTGTATCGTGATTTTCTACTTTCAGATAATTTAAGAATAACTTCCTGACTATTATATTATCAAAATAAGTCTCATGTTTTTTTTAATTCCGGCCCGTATTTCTATGAAACTGTTTGCCATTTATTCCCAACGCATTATGGGATCAATGTGGATAGCACAGCAATCTGACCTGTGTTTCGGTTTAGTTTTTCGACTCCACATGTGGGGGCGATGTGTTGTTTCGTTTTTTTCTAGAGGCTATCACAGTGGTTGTAGTTTTGATGAATTAACCATTTAACCATATGCTACTGAACGTGTTTATAAAATATTTACGACAGAACATATTATTTCGTATAAACATACGTATTTCACATATTTCACAGCACCCCTTCCCCTTTGAACTGGGCATTTCAGAACATTAAGAACATTTAAGAACAAGAACTTTGTGGGGGACATTATTTTTGGTTAGGTCTTTTAAAACGTTAGTTTGATGAGCACGAGGGGATAGGGCAATGATATATCTGCAAGAACTAGTGATTGAAACCACCGCTTCGTTCCAGAAGTGATACCTCGAGCTCTGAGGCAACCAGTCTAATTTTGCTCGGAATTCGACGCTCTAATGGGCTGTTTGTTTTCCCAATTTTGTAGACATTTGTGCGCTGATGTAATGTGATATGTCTTTACTCACAGGGATATACATGTAATCTTTTCGACCCCAGTTATACATATTCCAGTCAATAAATATTTAATTTTCCCTGAAAAGATCAGGATATTAACATAATTTATGGAACTACGCACACAGTCATAAAATCACGTTTGTGGTGAATCTTCGTTTCTGATTGTAATGTCATCTAAATGTCTATCAAATCAAATCTCGGTTGGGCAACATTTCTAGAATTGGTCCATAGCAATGAATCTTTATAGAACTTTTCTGATTCAATCGTGCTGAATATACGTTGGTTGAACAGGTGAACCGTGAGCCAGTGAATTCAGACATATGCGATGGTCCATTTAAGGGCTACACTGGTTCTAGGCCATAGCAGAATCGAGTTTCTTACAAAAATAGATTGGTGACATGAAAGCTTGGAGGTACACCTCGGCGTTTAATGTCGCTAATTTCTTTCTGAAAGTGTGCGGTCTCGAGCACCTGTATTAAGAAGTTGCGCCCCTCCCGTACTTAATTTGTATTCCTTTGATTCATAAAAGCCCTAGTCTACAATGCATAAGTTTGAATTTCATAGGCAACCAGTATTTGCCTTTAACGAGAAGAGATCATCGTTCCAGTGAAAAATGGCAATATAACACTCAAGGTTCGGCAACACTCTTCATGGGATGCACACTCACCCTATCTTAGCACCATAAATAGTTTATTGAATGTCAAAATCCACAAAATAAACTCCACAGAAATAAGCTGAAGCACCGGTTGATGATTTGGCATATTTGGATCATTTTTTAGTGATACATGTTTTCTCAATTCCTTACTGAGACATATGAACAACAAATGTAATACTGAATAAATGTACCTTTGTTGATTTAATAGATTATACGAGTATTCAACTATTCACAAATCTATCAACAAGTGAAGTTAATGGGCTAAACCTAATGGACAGACGTGTTTGATGTCTGCATAAACATTCGTCTGCGTTGAACTGATGGAAATTTGATGACATCATCGGTTTAAAGGATGCCATGCTAGATGATACGAATCCCCGGTTTCTTGACGATTTTAACCCTTTTAATACTGGTGATATCTTCCATTTCAGTTTAATGACAGCAATTGGAAGAGTCCATATTCTTTATTTGGGAGTCGTCCAATTAAAATTAGGGCTCGTGGAAAATATTGATTGGTGTATCCCACACATTCACTTAGCAGCCACCCTACTCAATAAATTATGATGTACATGTATCATGTTCCTGGGTCCGGAAAGTGCCATCTCCACTTCAAAGGGTTAAAACAATTTAACCGAAGATTGAGATGCAAGGGCATGCAGATAAACAAATTCTACGTGAATAAACTTCGCAGTCAAACTCTCGAAAAAGCTACGTCATGATTTTTGCACGACATTGAACATCAGGATCACAGAGCTAAAATGCCGCTGGCAATTTCCCTATCGTCGATATATTAGTAGTACCGAATAGCTTTTCTTCAACCCTTTACCCAACCAGACGATATCAGAATTTATTATTTTAAATATCATTTTTTTTTAAATTTTTAAAAAAAAATCAACAAAACCATATCATGTCACCCCTCGTTGGAACGAGCTCGTTCCAACGAGGGGTCACATGATATGGTTTTGATGATTTGTTTTGAAAAATAATGTTTTTTCGACTGCTGAATTTGCATATTACGAGGGCGGATGTGGTCGATTCGTTGGGTAAAGGGTTAAGCTGTTCATCAAACATCCAACCGAATTATAAAATACTGATGAAAATCAGTCACTGAATCTACCTTTTTCAATTTTGAATACTCACTTCCTTGTAAAAATGATATTATAAAAACAAATAACCAGATTTGTGGAGCAACACCTAAATTTGCAAACCATCTGTTGGCTCAGGAGGAGTTAACATATCTGAGTTGTTGATTCAATTAAAATTTATTTTGAGAGCACCAAATTGGTTTCTTCGCTGGCTTATGTTTTCCTGAAATGAATGTTCTGATGTTTTTTTCCTTTCAACCAGCAATCAGCCACATCTTCTTGCGTAATATTCAAATTAAGCAGTTGAAAAAAGATACATTGTTCACGAAATTTAAACAGAACCATATCAAGTGACCCCTCATTGGAAAGAGCTTGTCTAGTTCATTCCAAAGAGAGGTCATATAACATGGTTTTGCTGAATTGTTTTGAAAAACTAATTTAAAACAATTGAAATATTTAAATAAACTTTGTGCGTTGGGTAAGGATTAGCATCTTGATAAAAGACCTTATAAGACGTACTGATCAATTGACGTTCCATTTAGGAATCATCTATCTGATTCCATTCGAGGTTTTGTTCGACACCGTTTTAATGGGTGCGACAGAATGTGTTAAAATGTGAGTGCCTGTGGGGTATATGTGTGCGATGAGGTGGGGGATCGAACCATCAGACAGTTTCATTTTTGTAGCACGCCACATTTTTTTCTTAACCTTTCATCAGCAGATATGCAATTTACTCCTGTCTATGCTATAGGCTGGTCATGGTGAAGACTATTTCCTCTGTAACACCAATTAACCCAGAAGGATAACCTTCAGATTGGACGATTTATGAAGTAGGAGAAATAAACCGAACCAGCTGGTGGTGCAGGGTATATGTTGAAAAAAATGTATGACAGGCATTGCCTTCTCTACCGCCCCCCCCCCCCCCCCCACACACACACACATACACACACACGCGCAGTTCTCCAACTCCCCTTGTTGATCTATAATGGCAAAACACATCGCTGTTTACCGAAGATGACTTCGCTTTCAATTGAAACGTAACACAAACATGTACTGAAAAAGTCTACCACAACAAAGATTCGCTGATCGATTTTGTGGACAAGGTTCAAATCCCTGGGATTGTTTCTGTGCGCCACACATCTTTTGGATTGCTTTAAGCAAACAAATCCATGACCATCTTTGGATCTACGAAACTCCACCTGGTGAAAAAGCTTTGGGTCATAAAAAAATGGAATTGTTCCAGTTCGTTTCACCCTTCATACACAGACCGCTGCAGCTTCATCATTTGGGGGTGAATTCTAATTCAAGGAACATTTCAAATCAGGTTACAGGGACGGGTATAATGTTGAAGTAATGGATGGGAGGAGGAGGAAGACGTCACTTGTGGAGAATATTCGCAGAAACATACGATTGTACACACATACAATCAAACGAATCCACGAAAAATGGTATGGTCGAAAAATATGCTTGTAGACCAGAGTGTTTCTGGACAATACAAAGGCGTAGGATGGTTATTTTCTATATCTACATCCCTCATTGCATAATGCCTTGCATGTTGATTAACATCTCTCGATAACACAATAACAATTTCCAGTTTTTTTTTCGATTTTTTTTCAATTTGTGTTCGCTTCACCCTCAAATAAGACAAAAAGCGCAACAAACAGTGGCGGCGCTACGGGGGGGGGGGAGGGGATTTGCCCCCACCCCCAAACGAAGGCTTTGCCCCCCCCCCCCCCAGTTGCCCCCCCCCCCCCCCCCCCCAACCATCTCGCATGCATTTCCATCCACCCTCACACGCAAACACATTCAGTCACTCTCTCTCTCACACACACACACACCCCTCTCTTTTTTGATTCCCAATAATTTCCCATACACACTTAGCCCAAAGCCTCAGGCTAGCTGATGAACACATCCAGGCAGTAGAGATTTAAGGACTCGGATGCAGATACTTATAAGTTATAATTAAGTTATGAGCCAACAAAGGCATGTCTATCCATATCCCTTGTCTAAAAAAATTCATGGATTTCGCATTATAACAGACGGGCATTATCTCCCTTGCACTGTTCAATTATTTGAAGTCTCTCTCTCTCTCTCTCTCTCTCTCTCTCTCTCTCTCTCTCTCTCTCTCTCTCTCTCTCTTTCACGCACAGACCCACCAGACGCGGATCCAGGATTTTTTTGAAAGGAGGACAGCTAATTACCATTACATTTAGTCGAAACTTGGACCCAAAGTCCGTAATATAATTTTTTGGTTTGGTACGTCCACAGGACGTACCAAACCAAAAAAGTATATTACGGACTTTGGGTCCAAGTTTGGACTACCTCATAACAAAGTAATGATATGATCCTTTACGTATTTGCCCCCCTTCATGGGAGTCTGCCCCCCTAGTTGCCTCCCCACAAAAAAATTTCTGGCGCCGCCACTGGCCACAACAAAAAGAAGCCAACTGCAGTACTCGATAATTTGCTTGCTTATCTTATGTTCTGTTATTACCCTATTCTCAGAATACGGGAATAAATAGGAAGGCACTGCTACCTCCACACCATACAGGGCAAACTGCAGACATTCTTTGTTTATCCTTAGAGATTCCTCTACTTTTAAACTTTACTGCTCGGATCTCAAGATCCCAACAACCCTTTGTAAAAATTGTGGGTCATTTTTTATTTGTTTATCACTCTCAATGAAGGGATCAAGGACCACGATTGTAGTATTATTTTCTAGAATGTGCGTAGCACAGATAAAGGTGGAATATTTTAGTAAGGTTCCGGAAGCCATCACTATCAAGGAGTGTTGTCACATACTGACTCTTGTTCGGTAGTTTGAGGAAAATCTATGAATAGTATCGTGAAAGGCCAGTACATGTTGTTAAGTGCGAAGATACTGTCGGAGCTGCTGATTAACAAGAATGGTGTTGGTTATGTATTCCTTAATGATATCCTGGTATGTGACTAACTATTATCGTGGCGACCATCGGCAGGTAGGGAGCGCGGTAGCTCAGCAGGTAGGGATGCAGGGTGCAAGCCGAGAGGTCCTCGGTTCGAATCCCACCTGCGGCAACCGCGTTGTGTCCTTGGGCAAGACACTTCATTCCAGTGTCCCATGTGGGTACATGGTGGCCTTGTGTACTAAGGCGTAATGTACGCCCATGGTGCAGTTGTCTTGAACCAATGCTAACTTTGCTTGTGTGGAGTCAGTATGTTGGGGAGTCAGGCAGTTGCTCGCCGTTGCTTGGTTGTTCTCCCCGGGTACTCAGACTACAACCACCCGTAAATCTGTCCGACACGAAGTGACCCTGGCTGTCGAAAGTGTATCTCTTGCTGGATATCTATTATAGGTCGTTGCAAATGACTGAGGTATGTCCTATCGGAATTTCTGAGTCGGATAAGCTTATAAGATTTTTACGGAGTTTATCAAATAAGCTCTTGGGGTTTATTGTTTTGTGTGTTGATAGCTTGGTGAAATACAGGTTCGCATGATAGGACGAATGTTCATTATACAATTTGTATTCCCGCATATCTCGTGTTGGCACTTCTTTCATACATTCTTTTGGGTGCATTGTGGACAGGCCCGAAGCTAGTGCGTGGAGGAGTTTGTGATTCGCCCAGATGACCTTGTCTGTCAGAAAAATTTATTCTCCGTTGGAAAAATTGTTGGTCGCTGGAACTCCAACATTTTCCCTGTACACCCCTAATCTCAAAATGTTCTGTTCCGAATACCCTTTGTTAGAAAGCGCTTCCTGAACGTATATGACAATCGCACAGTTATGCACATGAAGAAATTCGTGTATTGTTGTTTAAAGAGTTGCTTTCGTTAAAGTAATAATAATAAATGAACATTAAAAACGGATTACGTATACTGTAATTATTTTAGGAAATATATTGCGTTAGATTCCAAGTTGTACCGATGGTGAACTGCCCGGGAACACTTTCAGAAAATGTTAACCCTTTACCTAACGTGAAAAGCAGACGACACTTGCAAAAAAAATTCTTTTATAACTAATTTTTTTTCATTTTTTTGTCTCAAAAACATAGGTTATGAACCGTCGTTGGAACGAGCTCGACGAGCTCGTTCCAACGAGGGGTCATAACCTATGTTTTTGAGACAAAAAAATGAAAAAAATAGTGAAAATTAATTGGCGATTTTTGAGACTAGCGCTGGCCGGTTTTGGCCGTTACATTGGGTAAAGGGTTAACTGTCGTCCTAGCATGTGGGAATTTTTTAGATTCCTGCTTCGGGCCTGATTCTGAATATTCGTGTCTTGTTTGCGAGAATCCAGATGGAAGAGTTTTGGATTATTGGTGATTTTTCTCGGCGAATGGTGTCTGACAAATGATCATCTGAGTATCAAATTCTACCGACAGATTTAGCAAATTCAGGTGCGGTTGGTTATCGGCAATTCTTGTTATTCCGGTGAATGGATCTGTCAGTGGATTGTTAAGGTTCGAGCAACTGGAAGGCGTATATTCAGCTTGTCTTGTTTTACGCCCCTGCGAAACTTAGAAATTCGATTCGAAAGTCAATATTCGATTCGAATCGAAATTGGAAATTCGAATATTTTCGAATATACTTCGGCCATTACCGTGAATGTTTACAGATTGTAATTGATCACATTATTTTATATTGTATATTGTTCCGAATAGAAACGCAGCTGCCTTGTAGCGGCAACAGCGTTTGCTATATTGTGGCTACATCGCTACAAACACTGTTACCACTACAGCTGTTCATTTCAACTTATTGTGCATTATGCCCAGTGACCTTTTATAAAAATTTCAAGTTTTAAACTTTGAAAAGTTATTCAGCTGTTCAGCTTCAATAAATGTTTTTGTTCCAAAACATGATCACATTATTTTATATTGAATATTGTTCTCTTCGATCACAGTTAATGAATACATCGTCAAAAGCAACGGTTTTCAAATTTACAAGCGGATCGACTCCATTCGTCGTTGAATTACCGTTTCGCTTTAGTCATTCGGCATTTTTATTTAAAACAAATGGCTTCATGACCGAATGGAGTCGATCCGATTTGAATTTTTTTTTCCAAGAAAACATGTGAGAAAAGTGAGCCAGCTTCATTTAGAAATGTTTATTGCTGCAGTTTCGAAGCTACAAAATCAACAATTCGAATAGTTTCAGTCAAAAGCTAGTATATTGGTTTATATCAGTTTATAGGGTGGGAAGTGATGAGGCGAGAAATACACTCCACATAAGTGTGTGCCTTTTAATACTCGGGGGTATTATTTTAGAATTGTTTTTTTCTTTTGACGACGTATCCATTAACTGTGATTCGCTTCGAAGTTCGATTCGAAATTCGATTCAAATTCGATTCGTTTTCTCCAATTCGATTCGATATTCGATTAAATTAAACTTAGCAATTCGCAGGTCCCTACTTTAGATCGTGAGAGGACTTAATTTGAATTTCTCAGGAGTAGTCAGTTTATGTACCCGACAGATCGGTTATATCCTAAGCAGATGCACTTCGTCCCCTGAGTTCCAATGTGTTCTATGTGCCTCCTGGCACCTGTAACATATTGGAACTCAAGGGGCGACTTGTAGAGAACGTTCACCGACGGCTGTGTTGAAACTTAGAATTTCGCAGCAGGTTATTTTTAACCAAATAGCCTTGCGGTGTAAAAACATGTATGCTAAAGATGCCTTCGTAGTAGTCGGAAAGTGCGAGGCCATGAAGTTGCCGCTTCGGAGGTCCTCCAACGTACCCGTACCATTGGGCCAAGCACAGACGTTAATATAAGCTTATGACTTGCTAGCCAACCCTAGTAAATTAAATGCTCTTAAAAGGGGCATTCGAAGATTTTGGCAACGTTGAAGTGCCGAGTATGTTACCTTTTATTATTGGAAGGGTACACCTTTGGGGTGAGGGAACGTGCCATTTGGGGGTATTTGATGTCATCTGCAGATAATCTATACATACACTTCATTGCCTCAAGTGGTTGGTGGCGACGAGATAGTGTGTGGAATTGGAAAAGTAGTGGTCTTCCAAACCCTTTTTTCCTCCTTTCCAACAGAGCGTGTAGAAAAGATTGTAGGTAACCCCATTTCTCCATTTCAAATGACTATCACATTGTTTTGTGTTTAGTCGATACTGTGTATAACTTGACGGCTCGAAATGGGAAAACCTATCATTCAGCTGTGGGAAAAAACAATCTCAGAGAAACAAGTCTCGATCAGCTGTGTTATCAACCTTTACGAGCTGGAGTTGCCATGCCTTGTCTGGGCAGTGAGTCCATACGCAATATTTGCTGACCTGGTTGTGGGTATTCATGGATTTTAGCAGAGTGCGCTGTGTTACAGCAAACTACACATTATTCAGATCCATGAGTGGCGATAGATAGGTTGGAAATGGGTTTTTACAATGTTTTTCCCCATTTTTTTCCATCATTACGCACGGTCAGGTGAATACTTATTGAACGAATGTGTTTCAGAGACGTCATTTGACATTCATTCCTCTGTCTTATCAGATATTTCAAGTTGGTTACTAAGCGTAAAGGGGCACTGTTATAGAAACAAACACCATAATCCCCAACAAGCCGGATGTTAGTAGATGAACATGTTTCCAGCTTCCATTTAAATTAAGTTACCTCAATAAAATAATTGCACGACAAATAAGAAACACTCACTTGCACACATCTTTGTAGACGTTGTTAATCGCCCTTTGAAAAGAGAGAGATGCTAATATTGGCGCAAGCCTGTTCACAAGCTCCGATCTCCTTTGAAGTAAATAAAACAAAAGAAATGGAAAGGCCGAAGACCGATACTTCTTATTGTAATATCCAGTTGATCCCAATTCCGAATCACTTAAATACAAGGACACTCTACTAAATACATTTTATCGCTAGAGTGAAGTGATTTGGGTCTTGGTATCGCGTCGAATTGAAGAGGTCCGATCGCCGGATCAAACCGCGCTGCTGCCGTTCGAGCGCACCCATTCCAGCTCGGAGTAAAGTACTCTCTGCGACCGGAACAGCTAATTATGCGAATTCGAAAGCAACCGTAAATAGTCCGTCATACTATAGCGATACGGAATCGGATTCCACACTGCGGATTTTCCGGGGACCAGGAAAAGATCGTCAAACAGTAGTGATATTTAGCGGTTAAATTACGTAGTCATATAATAATCGAAAATATCTTCTTGAATAGCGACGGTATTTAATAATATCCTGCTGTCAAATCGAATTCTTTTCGATACACCGGTATGTCACTTTCGTCCTATTTAAAAACCGTGCAAGCCTAACTCAGGTAGTGATTTAACCTTCTGGAATATTGACCCATATCGATGATGTCAGTGAGACCTTTTAGTCCACTGAATGCATAACGACGCCAACTGCAATTGGCACCTTTCTACTTTGGAGACGCGATTTAATATTTATTTATAGAGCTGAAACGGTTAAAGGGTTTTCTTGATCGATTAATCATATGGATTAATCTTAATTAATCAATTAATCACATGTCCTAATAGGTAGCTGAATAGCTGCCGTGTCGTTGATGGTTTACAGCATTAACCCTTTACTCAACATAGCGGGGAAAAAGGGCCAGCGCAATTTACCAAAAATCTCCATTCAAATTTTATTATGTTTTCAATTTTAGTCTCAAAACATAGTTTATGACTCCTCATTGGAATGAATTTGCTGAGATCGTTCCAATGAGGGGTCATAAGCTATGTTTTTGAGACAACAATTGAAATATTTCAGTAATTCCAGAATTTATTTTGAAAGTATCGTCTTCTACCCGCAGTGGGTAAAGGGTTAAAAATCACCATTTCCAGCTACTGATACAGTATGATGATCATGCGAGTGAACAAGTATGTCAGCATGTAACTATGCTTTGCTCTGTCTCATATAATTGATGTGAGACAGTGCGACAGTGTTTGCCTGTTTTGGGGCAAGTGTGTCCTTTGTTAACCCTTTAATATAGTTGCTCAAAAGAAAGAGTTAATCGATCAATTACTTGTTTGATCGATTAAGACGTTGACATTTGGTTAATCGATTAATCGGTTAACCGTTTCAGCTCTATTAATTTATTAAATAATATGACAATACGCAAGGCGTAAGAAGGAACCACAAAGTAACCAACATCTTGAAATAGTTCATTCCGCAACCATTACTCCAAAAACATTTTATGCAATCGAATTCCTGCAATTGTTTAATTTCATCTAAACAGCATACGTATCACAGTACTAAATAATTTCCCATAGGCGACCATTATAATGTTCATGCGAAAAAAATATGGTCGCATCATTTCAAATTGGGCATTCAAATATCTTTTGTCAAGTATAGCCCTTCAGATAACCTTTTGTCATGCAACAAATAAGAGTTAAAAACTAACAGAAAGGGAAGTGCTGGTCACATGTACATATTTCTCAGGGAATTCAAAACACCCCAATAGTCAAACGAATTTTTAGGTTCTAAAAGTCCTCAAATCACCCTCATTATTCATCTGGAACATTCAACAGTAATGCGAGATGTCAGCAGAATTCTTCAAATGTTTATCGAAACAATATATTTTCACAAGACTGCTTTGTTTTGGGGATTACATAATTTTCGCGTGCAACTTATCGAAGCAGGTAAATCTAATTAAAATATTTACAACAGTTATACATAGGGGCAAACCCAACCCTACCAAAGATACATTTCCCTCTTTCATGTGATGAAAGACTCATTTCTGCAATAGAATTCGACTTTTGGCTTGTGCCAAGTCAAAAGCATGGGAAATTTGTTCTTTTGAAGAGAACTGTCCAATTTGTGTCAAATGGGCTTAAAAACTGGTATTGCCTCTGACAGAATTCCTACGCTGATACCTAATGAGTAATTGGGGAGAGATAAGAATTCACAGCTTTCTTTGAAAACTACCCAAATCCCAAAATAGAACTAAAATCTGCATCAGCACACAACACCTTTTTACAAAATCTGTTTTAATTAACCATACGCAAGATAAATAGTGCCCCAACCCCATGAAACATTTAACAATATGTCAATTTTGTTTCAAAATTGGGGTTGTGCAGGGCTTATAATTCCTCAAATTTTGGTGAATCCATTTGGATTCTTGCAAAAATCGTTGCGAGATTTCAGACCTGCTGTGGGCCAGGATCCCATGAGGCCTGTATGGTTGAACCCCTGTAGTATACAGATAATACATGTTAACCCTTTACCCATTACAGCTTTTTAATTTTTAAAACACCAACTACTCATTTAAAAAAAAAGAAGAACAAAAGCACCCCCCAGGCGCCTTAATCGCTCACCTGACAAAGTGGTTCAGAGAAGTATTTTGGGTGAGTTAGTCTTGATATGCCGGCAGCCAACAAGTAATTAGCAGTCAGTCGGGGTAAAGATTGAGTTATAGTCAATATCAATAATGATGTAAAACTCTGGTGTGAAATTCTTTTCGCAGTTTCGCTGATCACTGGTCGTGATTGAACCCTCATCAACTGTAACAACAAGAGAACATTTCAAGAAATATATGTTGTACTTCAACAGTTTGGAAAATACAAATCATAGTAATGATATGTATATGCCCTCTTTGTGGATATCTCCATCAGTTGAATCAGTCTTAATCTCAGAATTATGAAAATGGCAAATGCACAAGAAGCTTGTGCAAGAAGATCGCCCAGTTGACTCACGTATAACAAAGTTTACAGACAATTTTACCATGTATTGGGTAGTATTGGCCCCCATCCAAACATATTTAGTTTGATCCAGTTGACTCACGTATAACAAAGTTTACAGACAATTTTACCATGTATTGGGTAGTATTGGCCCCCATCCAAACATATTTAGTTTGATCCAATTTATCATAGAGGAGCAGACATATCATGAAGCAACAATATTACAAATAAGTAATGGTGGAAACGTGGCACCCAGAAAAAAAGGAAGTACCGGGTCGTCGATAATACTATAAGACATTATAAACGTGTGTTTCAAGGGGAGAAATGGACAGGTTAGAATATTTGGACTTCAAAATGTTCGGGCCAGGGCCACTGAGAAAACTGCATTTCGTGTGGTTCATTGTAATATGTTCTGTGTTTCACAGTATTTTGAATTGTTTTCCTAATTATTGCATTGCATTACTGTATTATGTTACTTTATTTAAAAAAATAAGAATATATGTATGTGATATAGTTTTATATATATTGTATGATGTATGCGAACAAAAATGTGAAAAATATTGTTAAATATATTGTATGGTATATGCGAAATGAGAACTAGAGTAATGTCACGCATGCAGCCCGACTGTCCCAGCAATGGCAATGTTTAGACACAAAATGGAGTCATTTTTTGTTAACCGATTACCTAACGAATCTGCCAAAACTGCACTCGTGATATATAAAATTTGCTATTCAAATTTTATTTTTTTCATTTCTCTGCTCCAAAACATACCTCATGACCTATTAATGGAACAAGCTTGATGAGCTTGTTCCAATAAGGACTAGTAAGCCATGGTTAGAACAGTGCCGCCGAGAGAAAATACGGGCCCTGGGGGATCAATTAGATGGTACCACTTGGGCCCCCTTGTTTCAAACCCAACTTACCAAGGACCCATGAAAATATTCCCCCCCCCCCCCGACCGATATATTATGACTCAATTGCCTCTCAAAGACTAGATTGGGTTACAGTAAATTATGTATGTCCAGTTCTCAGATTTGACCTGGAATATCGAAGCGGGACGTCTATATAACCTAATTACAGAATAGCATATTGTGGGCGGATCAACCCACGATATATCTAATAACTTAGACAGGTCTTGAAAATAATATATGCTTACTAGTGAATTTGGGGGCCCGCGGCCCGCCTGTCGATTCACAGACACTGGGCATTGAAAAAAGCTCGCAAACTAGCTGTTTTGGGTGGCGCGGCTTCGTCCACACGGGCTCCCCGAACCGCCGGGCCCCGGGGTTACTACTACTGGGTCAGAAGTAAAAAATGAAAAAAATCTGATGTTTCAGAAAAATAGTTTGTACTGTTGGCTTCAACTTGTGTTAGGTAAAGGATTAAAAATTCAGTACATAAAGCAATGTTGGGCTATAGGAGTAAATATTCTTGTTTGCATGTAATAACTCCCAGTCCTTCAAAATGTATTTTGTGTGTGTGTGTGTGGGAAGGGGGGGGGGGGGGGGGGGGGGGGTAGTAGTCAATTTTGGTTTGTTTGCATTTAGTAACTCCAACTCCTTCAAAATATTTGGTATGCTATGGTGGTGTGTTATGATCGACCGCCGGGGAGTGGGGGAGGGGGGGGGGGGGGGGCTTGTCTGGGTTTTTAACCCAAAACTTTATAGGCAAAACTGTAAAAATGCATTTTTGACGGACGGAAAACAAAAAGTGCCTAATTGGCCCGGGGGAGGGGGTGGTTACGTGAGTTTAAACAAGAGGCCCCAAGGGGCCTGAAGCGTTCATCTTGAACAGAACACAATATAAACAGAGTCCAAGACTGAGTCTACAATTAGCAATCCATCTCCAAAGGATACACTGTCAATCCTTGAGTCCCTCAGGAGTGACACAAATAATTCGGGTATCATGCCTTTTCTCCATTTGATCATAATGTAAAATGCAGAGCTCCCTTCTGAAGCCCCTTGATACAACCTATGAGGATTAATCTTAGTTACACACCTCTAGAGGGTACTGAATATAAAATTTTTAATGCTTCAGCAACATGCCCACCTCCGGCTCCCATGGGGAGACCAAATTTATATTAACCCGGGCTCCCGATTTGAACACAGCTGAATCTGACTTCCCTAGAGATGTTGTGTACCAAATATGACAGCATTCTGACTGTTGGATCTGAAGAAGAGAAATTTCTTCATATTGCACTAAGTTAAAATTTGGTCTACCATAGCGAGCCCAAATATTAACCTATGGATCCGATTTGAACAAACTTGAATCTGCCCCCCCCCCCCCCCCCCCCCCCCCCACTAGAGATGTTGTATACAAAATATGAAAGCATTCTGACTAGTGGATCTGAAGAAGAAGTTTTTTGAAGAATTTCCCTCATATTGTATTAAGTTAAATTTCAGGTTCCCACATGGAGCCCAAATATTAACCCAGGAACTTGAATTGAACGAACTTGAATCTGCCCCCCCCCCCCCTCCCCCCCTATACATGTTGTATACCAAATGCGAAAGCATTCCGAGTGGTGGATCTGAAGAAGAAGATTTTTAAAGAAATTTCCTCATATTGCATAAAAATTGGGCTCTGGGATCTGATTTGAACAAACTTGAATCTGAACCCTCCAGAGAGGTTGCATACCAAATATGATAGCATTCTGACTGGTGGATCTGAAGAATATGACTTTTTAAAAATATTCCCCATATTGAACAAAGTTAAAATTTGGGCTTCCGTAGAAAGCCCAAATATTAACTTGGGGACTTGGTTTGAACAATTTTGAATCTAACCCTCATAACAATGATGTAACAAACATTAAAAGATTCTGACTGGTGGTTCTGAAGAAGTGATTTTTAAAGAATATTCCCATTATTACGCTATGTTAAAAATTTGGGCTTCTGTATTGAGCCCAAATAGGAAGCAATGTGCTTTATTTTAACAAACTTGTATCTGACCACCCTATGAATGCTGTATACCGAATATCAAGAGATTCTGATGATTGGTTCTGGAAAAAGATTTTGAAAATTTTTTGCAAATATGCTGACTCAGCGTTTTTTCGATGCCCATTACAGGACACCCTAACATTACAGATGGCATTTTTTCCCCCGTTCAATTCTACTGGTTCTAAGGATACTTCATACTAAATAACAGCTCTCTGTTCCGGGTGCTTTGGGAAATATGGGCGTTTGAAAATATTTCTATTTTTTAGCTCCCAGGGATCCCATAGGGTTGCGGATTTGTTTGTTTTTTTGTTTTTTTGCATGAGTCAAGTACTTATGACCCAATAATACCACATACCAAATTTGGTTCAAACCGGACCATCGCTTCAGAATATAGAAATTTTGGGCCGGGCCAAAAATCTTACCCCACCCAACAGAAAGCGAAATATTGCTTCATCAACTTTGGTTGAACAAACTTGATTCTACACCTCAAAAGGAAGATTTTTAAACTATGTTGGAGCATTTTTTCCCCCACTCCCTTCCTATGGGGTTGGACATGTTGAATTGAACAAAAATGCAATACCCCTTTGGGCCCATCACACACACAAACTTTCACTTGAATGGGCCCAGTGGCTTTGGAGAAGAAGACCAAAGCATGGTGTTGACGGACGAGGGGCGCCGGACGACGGATGGACAATGGACGGAGAGTGATGAGATTAGCTCAGGATGAGCTAAAAAAGTTCCGCATGTAGTGAGAGCAAATTGCTCAAAATTCATATTGAAGGAAAGGAAAAAATGCCTAAGACTGGGCGGGGACTGGGCAGGGTAATAATTCATTGGATAATTGTGGTCATCAAACTTGACCTTGAGACATGTACTGAAATTAATTGAAATCCGTTGACTTTTGTTTAAGTTATGGCATAAAGAAAGTTCGGACAGATGGAGGGACTGATGGATGGACTGACAGACAGACAGACGGCGCGATCTCTATGCTATATCCCTCTCTTGTGGGCGGGAATAAAAAGTAACAAAGTGTATGGTAGAAGTCTAATTTAAAATTTAGAGGAACTAAGTCGAAAACTGTTGTTAAAAGGGTTAAATTAATGCCAATATTATTTGAAACTACTGTGTACAGCTTCAGTAGACCTTGCCCGAAATGAAAAAAAATAAATGATGTTGTAACAGAGTGTTTGGAGAATGAAAGGTAGAACCTTGAAAAGCGGAACTTTAATCCGAAATTTTAAGCTGGGAATACTAAGTAAAATTAATTGGCAAACAAGGTTTAAAGATTTCCTAAAACCGATAAAAGAAATTATTGATGTAAATGGAATCATTAAGGTGTATTGACCATGCAATAATTAGGGTTAGAAAGTATATGGCAAAGTCTAATTTCAAATAGAACGAAAGTAAGTCTGAAAACATGTTTGAAAGGGGTTAAAATCATGCCGATATTAATGAAAATCACTGTAGAAATGTTTAGTAGATAGTAGACGTTGTCCCAAATAAGAAACAGTGACATTTCACTTAACTGTTTGGAGAATTAAAGGTGTAATTTTAACTCCCCCCCCCCCCCTCCAAAAAAAAAACAAAAAAAAAAACTTTAACCAAAAACTTTAACCTGGAAGTTGTAAGTTAAATTGCCATACAAAAAAGGGTTAAATATTTCCCAAAATAACATGAAACATAGAAAAACAAAACATAATGAGATTGATACAATCAATAGTAATATTAATTTAAAACAAAAAAACCCAAACACGTTAAGGTTGACTAAAAAACTTTAACCACAAACTTTAACAAAAGCTCCAAATGTTAACAGACGGACGGACAAATGTCATGACTAAACAGGAAAAAAACACACTTGAACCTTCTGTAAAAAACTTTAACCACAAACTTTAACCAAAACTCTAAATGTTAACAGATGGACAGACAGACGGACAGACGGACGAAAGTCATGACTATAGCACTCACTGTAAACAGTCGGGCTAAAAATGAAAAATATACAGCTGCTGTAGTTATAATTTCCTCCAGCAAGTCGGAAAAATAAGATACAGACTATAAGCGGTAATCCCTTGATCATCCAGATTATTCACACCTACTGACCATACTGCTGGAAACAATAGGTGCCGGCATATCGAGATGACCCCATTTGGGTCACATTCAGTTAGTCATGGTTCATGAACAATACATAGGAATGATGTTATGAAATTATTCATAACTCTAGTGTCCATGTCAGATGATTATTAGCATAGGTCTTCCTGATTGCTTCCAATTCTGTCAGCTGTAGACAAGTGCTGCCAAACTTCCAAGGGTTGTGGTGTTACTGCAGTTTGAAAGGCAAATTTTGTGGAAAAACTCTAAGGAATGGATTTGAACATTAATCAACAACCTTGAACCTAATTCACCTCTGCCCAAATATTAGGCCAGGGACTCAAAATGAACAATCTCAAATCTTATCACCACCCCCCCCCTCCCCCCACCCCACTCTGCGATACCAAATATGTAAGGATTCTGACTGGCAGGAACCAAATTGGAACAAATTTAGATCTAACCTTCCCAGAGATGTTGTACACCAAATATTATAGCATTCTAACTGGTGGGTCTGAAGAAAAAGATTTTTAAAGAAATTTTCTCATGTTGCACTGAGTTAATTTGAGCTCCCATAACGAGCCCAAATATTAACCCATAGACTTGGCTTAAACAAACATGAATCTGACTCCCCTTAGAGATGCTGTATGTCAAATATGAAAGGATTCTGACTGGTGGATCTGAAGGAAGAGATTTTTGAAGAAATTTCCTCGTACTTTGTGCTCCAATATATAGACCAAATGTTAACCCAGAGACAAGATTCAAACAAACTTCAATCTAACCCCCCCCCCCCCCCCTCCACCTTCACCACCACTAGAGATGTTGTATTCCAAATATGAAACCATTCTGACTGGTGGATTTGAAGGAGGTTTTCAAAGAAATTTCCTCATATTGCACTGTTGATATTTGGGTGCCCATAGGGAGCCCAAATATTAACTCAGGGACACGATTTGAACCAACTTGAATATGCCCCCACCCTCACCCCTCCCCTAGAGATGCTGTATACCAAGTATCAAAATATTCTTATAAAGGGTTCTGGGGATTTTCTTTTAATTTTGGAAAACAATTTATGGGTGCTATCAG
>CM062297.1:393343647-393522373 GCA_031216915.1 Pictodentalium vernedei
GTAGATAAAGAATTAGAAAGTTTGTATTCAGTACCCTCTGGAGGTGTGTAACTAAGATTAGTCCACATAGGTTGTATCAAGAGTCTTCATAGGGGAGCTCCACATTTTACATTAAGATCAACTGTTGAAAAGGCATGATGTTCGCACTATTTTTTGTCCCTCCTGAGTGGCTCAAGGATTGACAATGTATCTTATGGAGGTGGATTGCTTAATGTAGACTCATTGTTGGACTCTTGTTTATATCGTGTTCTGTTCAAGGTGAGTGCTTCAAGCCCTGTTCGACCTCTTGTTAATGTGTATACCTGCTTCCTCCGCCCTGTAAAACTGTCTGATATAAGATGACCTTGGCTGTTGAAAATGGTGTTAAACCCCAATAAAAAATATATCGGTAGAATGAAGCTGTTTCATAATTTTTAGACATAGTTAGCTCTTGTGGAGGCTTGGTGGCTCAGTAAGTAGAGGTTCAGGCTGCAAGCTGAGATGTCCTTGGTTTGAATTCCACCTGCGGCAACCACATTGTGTCCTTTGGCAAGACACTTCATCACCATGCCCACTTGTTTGTGTGGAAATGGTATGTTGGGGAGCCTGACAGTTGCCCGCCAGTGCTCGGTGGTTTTCTCCAGCTTCCTCTACCCATAAAACTCTGACACGAGATGACCTTGACAAAGTGTCAATAAATCCCAATAAATAGATAAATATTAGCTCTTCTTGCTGTAAGTCTGGGTGAGCTTTTGTGATCACTCATTGTCTGTCATCAGTGAAAAAAAGGTATTAACGACTTCTCCAAAGCGTTGAACCGATTTCTAATAAATTTGAGATGATATGTAACTCAGCTGAGCAATGCTCAAGGGGAATTTTAGTTATCACTTTCATATTTGGTATTTAACTTCTCTAGGGCATCAGATTCAAGTTTGTTGAAATGAGGTCCCTAAGGGAGCTCCACTATTTACATTATGATGTTCTGTTCAAGGTGAGCACTTCAGCCCCTGTGGTACCTCTTGCTTTTTTTTTTCTCTCTGCTTCAAAGTATGTCACCCACAGCTAAATAAGATTAACCATATTTTAGTTGCATGTAGATGCTGAATGTGACCATGAAGCCTTCTTGAAGCAATTTTATCAGGTGAGAAATTGAGGACCCCCTATTGTCCCCAAGTTTGGATTTAGTCATTCGTTTGTCCGTTCGTCCATCTAGGTGACCTTTCGTCCATCTAGGCATCCATCCATTGTCAATATTTTGTTTATCCTGGTCATAACATCTTAACTGGTAGAGTGCTAAATTATTTTTGGCTATCAAATCTTGTACACATGTCTTTGCCCTGTTATAATCTATGGGAGAGATGTAACAAGGTAAACCCTTACAGACTACATAATATCACTTCAATGATAATAAAAAGCACACGCACGGAGTATGAGCCTTCAAGTTGTCGTACCAGTACTTCAGAATAAACCCCAAATATGGGCTTCCAGCACTCTACCAGTTAACCAACAGTGTGTCACAAATTATAATATGGTATATGTCTGTCAAGGTTACAGGCCCTATGTTAAGGTCACTATTTGAAAAACTTTGTCATTCACTCTCACTTCTGTACGGTTCCAGTAACTTGGCGTGATTGACAGATCTTATTCAGACTTGATACAATTATTGCTCACGACTCAAAGTTGTGTCATGACTTTGATCCAAGGCCATGTCATCAATGTCAAGATCACAGGCAGCAAAACTTGAATATTGTGATACAGCCTTTGTCTGGTACACATAACTTGGTATGATTGACCAATCTTATTCAAACTTGGTACAATTATTGCTTATGACTCAAAGGTGGGTCGAGTTTGATCCAAGGTTATATTATCAAGGTCACAGATAGTGAAACTTTGATAACAGATTTTCTCTAATCTGTACATATATAATTGAATCTATGTGACAGATCGTGTTCATCCTTCACACAATTGTTACCCGTAACATAACGTTGTGCCATGAATCTGACCTGTTATGTCATTGAGGTTAAGGTCACAACAGTAAAACTTGAAGTCTTGTCTGGTATTTAGCTTCCCCAAAAGCTGTGACCATGGGTGGAGCTGAGAGGCCTCTTGTTTTTGTTCGAATCAAGTCTCTCTTCCCTATAGGGAGAGGTGGGGAAAATTTACCCAAATTTTTAAAAAATCTTTTCATGAACTGATAGTTACAGTTACTTGATATTTGATTCTCACCTTCCTTTTGAGGTGCAGAATTAATTTTTTCAAAGTTTGTAGGCAATATTTGCCTTTGTAAATGCCAGGACAAGATTTTTGGCCTTGCACAAATTTTTTCTTTCTTTTATTTTTTGAACTGATAAGACAATTAGAATCAAATTTGGTGTGTGGTATTATTGAGTCACAAATACTTAATTTATGTAATCCCTCCCTTCTCCCCCTCCCCAAATTTTGGTTTCTGCATGGGATCCTCAGGATCTAAGAGCAGAAATATTTTAACCCTTTACCCAACACAAAAGGCAGATAACATTTGCAAACATAATTCTTGAATAACTAATTTGTTTTCATTTTTTGCTTCAAAAACATAGCTTATGACCCCCTCATTGGAATTAGCTCATTGAGTGTTCAAGGTATTTAAGTCCAGTCCCTGGGCTGATATTTGGACTCCTTAGTTTTATAATACTGAAAATGTGGCCATGTTTTGTGTGTTAGCATCTCCCACTCAGAAAAAACATTACCTTCCTTGGACAACAAACAGAGTTATGCAGTGTTACATGACTTTATTCATCTGTAGTACCCAAGTCACCTTTTGCTGTAGTTTGTAAGCTTAATTTTGGATATATGCAAGGAGTGGCAGTGGGAAAACATATATCCCTTTTAACTTATTTTTAACTAAGAGCTGTATGAGAGAATTTCTTGAAAAGTGATCTTCTTCAGATTCAGCATCCAGAATCCTGTCATTGGGATTCAACATCTCCAGGTAGGTCAGATTCAAGATTGTTCAAATCTGGTCCCAATGTTAATATTTGTGTTCTCTGTTGAAGTCCAAAGTTTAACTTCATGCAATGTGAGGACATTTCTTTAAAAATTATCTTCTTCAGACCCACGATTCAGAATTCTTTCATTTTTGGCTTATAACATCTCCAGGGGGATCAGGTTCAAGTTCATTCAATTTGAATCCCTGGCTTATTATTTGGGCTCTCTGTGGGGAGGGGCGACAGGAGGAGAGCAGCATGTTAGGTTCAGGTTTGTTCAGATCCATTCCTAAGTGTTTTTTTCATAAAATCTGCCTTTCAAACTGCAGTGACATAACAACCCTTGGAAGCTTGGCAGTGCATGTCTCCAGCTGATAGAATTGGATGCAGTCAGGAAGACCTGTGATAATGATCATCTGACATGGACACTAGAGTTATGAATAATAATTTCATGACTTCATTCCTCTGTGATGTTGATAAACCATGACTAACCGAATGTGACCCAAATTACTTTAAACCACTTTGTGAGGTGAGCGAATAGGGTTCATTGGGGCCTCTTGATTGATTTGCCATGACGCAACCAAAGGCAATTATTGGCTTTTCATTTCTGCTGGTCTTGGAAAGCTTCCAAGGCAAAAACAAAGCTCTGTTCTGTGAAGTCTCAAAAAGTGTCAGTCAGAATTGTTTTTAGTCCCAACCCAAAAACATTTTTTTTTTGCTCAGAAATCAAGTTCTTATGACCCAGTTTTACGACATCAAAAATTTGATTCAAATCAGCCCATTGGTGTCTGGAAATAGAAATTTGGAGTGGGTCCAAAATGAGCATCCTTCCACGGTGAGCCCAAATTTTGACCTACTCAGTTTCTTTGAAAAAACTTGAATCTGCATCTTTAAAGTAAGTTCCATACCAGAAAGCTAACTACTGTAAGTGGCTTACGATTTTTAAAGCATTTTTGTCCATTAACCCCAACCCAAGGGGGGTAGTAATGTTTTGAGAAAACATTAGAAGAGTAAACTCCACCAAGATGCATTGTGCCATATTAGTTTAAACTTGGCCCAAAGGTTCTAAAGAAGGATGCTTACTAAGTTGATGGAGCACAAAAGAGATAATGACTCAGTATTTTCCCATTGCCAACCGTGTTAAAATGGGTTTCCCATTCGTCGCCCCATGACAAAATCGATAGCAACTTTTTGGGTCCACCTGATTCCACTGGTCCTGAGGAAGCTAAATACTGAAAAAAACAATATTCTGGTCCATGTAGTTTTTTAAATCTGGGCATTTGGATTTTTTAATTTTTTAGCTCATTGGCTTCCCATGGAGCAGCGACAAAAATGTGGGCAAACATCTAGTAGCTATGAACCACCTATACTACTTATTACTACATGCAACATTTAGTTCAAATCAGCCCCCACGGTTCATGAAATAGAACTTTTAGGTGGGGCCCACAATGAGCATGCTGCCACAGAGCCAAAACATTGACCTTGAACAAAATCCAGTCTTCGCCACCAAAGGCCATTACATACCAAAATGTTAAATCATTCTCCATGGTAGTTCATGAAAAGAACATTTTAAAACTTGTATAGGTTTTTGGGGCATTAAACCCAAGGTGAGTAGCACTGTTTTGAAAAAAAGAGTGTTATCCACCAAGATGTTTTGTACCAAATTAGTTTAGATTCGACCCAAAGGTTCTGAAGAAGAACACTTAATTGATAGAACATGTGATAGATATAGACAATGACTCAGAATTTTCCCATTGCTAACAGTGTTAAAATGAGCCTCACCATACAGAATCCCATGACAAAACCGATAGAATTTTTAGCTCATCTTGACAAAGTCAAGCTGAGCTAATCTTATCGCTCTCCATCCGTTGTCCGTCAACACCTTGTTTTGGTCTTCTCCTCCAAAGCTACTGGGCCAATTCAAGTGAAAGTTTGTGTGAGTGATGGTCCCAAAGGGGCATTGCATTTTTTTTCAACTCAACATGCACAGCCCCACCCCCCATAGGGAGGGATTGGGGAAAACGCTCCAAAATATTTGTAAAATCTTCTTCTCATGAACCAGTGTGTACAATGACTTGATATTTGCTATGGAGCTTCCTTTTGAGGTGTAGAATCAAGTTTGTTCATACGAAGTTCGTGAAGCAATTTTTGGCTTTGTAATGGGAGGGGGTAAGATTTTTGGCCCCACCCAAAATTTCTATTTTCTGACCCGATGGTCCGGTTTGAACCAAATTTGGTTTGTGGTATTATTGGATCATAAGTACTTAACCATGTAAAAAAAAAAATTCTGCATCCCCATGGAAACCCTGGGAGCTCAATACAGGAGCCCATATTTTGTACATAGGGTAATATGGGGAATATTCTTTAAAAATATTGTTCAAACCAAGTCCCCAGGTTAATATTTTAACTTTGTTCAATATGGGGGATAATTTTAAAAAATCTTCAGATCCACCTGTCAGAATGCTTTCATATTTGGTATGCAACATCTCTGGGGGAGGGGGGGGGGGGTGGGGGGCAGATTCAAGTTTGTTCAAATCAGATCCCTAGGTATATATTTCGGCTCGCAATGGTAGCCCAAATGTTTACTTAGAGCGATATGAGGAAATTTCTTTAAAAATCTTCGGATCCACCAGTAGGAATGCTTTCATATTTGGCATACAACATCTCTAAGGGGGGGGGGGGGGTGCAGATTCCAGTTTGTTCAATACGAGTGCCTGGGTTAATATTTGGGCCCCATATGGAAACCTGAAATTTAACTTAGTACAATCTGAGGGAATTTCTTTAAAAATCTTCTTCAGATCCACTACTCAGAATGCTTTCATATTTGGTATACAACATCTCAAGTGGGATCAGATTCAAGTTTGTTCAAATCGAATCCATAGGTTAACATGTGGGCTTCCTATGGAAGCCGGAATTAGCCATATTGCTGAATTTTTTTTTTTAAATTGTATTCAGTACCCTCTTGAGGTGTGTAATAATGAATCCACATAGGTTGTGGGTTTCATAGGGGAGCTCTTCATTTTACATTATGAACAACTGAAGAAAAGGCATGTTGCTCGGTCTATTTTTGTCACTCCTGAGGGGTCTCTAGGATTGACAATGTATCCTATGGAGATGGATTGCTTAATGTAGACTCATTCTTGGACTCTGTTTATAGGGACTCTTTTTTTATCGTCCTCTGTTCAAGGCGAGCGTTTCAGGGCCAGTGGGACCTCTTTTTGAAATATGTCTTTTTGATTTTTAGCTCAACTTTGGCGAAGCCAAATTTGAGCGTTTGTCATGGCGTGTCGTCCATCTGTCCGTACGTCAACAATTGGATACGGCTCGGGCTAGAGGCTGTATTTATGAACCGATCTTTACGAAACTTCTTGGGTACCTTTGTTATGACTGTGGGACGAGAACGAGTGTTTTTGGGTGCAGTCTGAAGTGCAGGATGGCTGCCAGCCGCCATTTTGTACTGACGATGCAGAAATCTGTTTTTTGTACAGAACTTCCATATGAAAGCTCTGATTTGAATATTTTTTGTATGAATGTTTAGTACCATGAGATGCATTACATATCATACAGGGTTTTTTTCTCGTGCTTAAATTATGCAAATTAGACTAACTTTGATTTATTCAGTGTCACTTTCAGCACTGTCAGTGCAAATGCCAATACGGCTCGGGCTAGAGGCCGTATTTATGAACCGATCTTTACGAAACTTCTTGGGGTACCTTTGTTATGACTGTGGGACGAGAACAAGTGTTTTGGGGTCCAATCCGAAATCCAAGTTGGCCACTGGTGGCCATTTTGTACAAACTTAGGTGCAATCAGGTTTTTGCGCAGAACTTCTATATGAAAGCACTGATTTGTATATTTTTTTGTTAGAATGTTTAGTGCCATGGGATACATCACATATAATACAGATTTTTTTCTCGTACGTAAATTATGCAAATTAGACTAACTTTGATGTATTTAGTGTTACTTTCAGCACTGTAAGTGCAAATGCCAATACAGCTCGGGCTAGAGGCCGTATTTATAAACCAATTGTTACGAAACTTCTTGGATACCTTTGGTATCACCGATGGACGAGAACGAATGTTTTTGGGTGCGGTCCGAAATTCAGGATGGCCGATGGCAGCCATTTTGTACAAAATTAGGTGCAATCAGATTTTTGCACAGAACTTCCATATGAAAGCGCTGATTTGAATAATTTTTTGTGTGAATGTTTAGTACCATGGGATACATCACATTTAATACAGGGTTTTTTTAAGGCAAATTAGATGAACTGTGATTTTTTCAGTGCTACTTATACACTGTAAGTTCACATGTCAATACGGCTTGGGCTAGAGGCTGTATTTATCAACCGATCTTCACGAAACTTCTTGGGTACCTTTGTTATCACCTTGGGACGAGAACAAGTGTTTCTGATTTTTTCAGTGCTACTTACACTCAGTAAGTACACATGTCAATACGGCTTGGGCTAGAGGCTGTATTTATCAACCGATCTTCACAAAACTTGTTGGGTACCTCTGTTATCACCTTGGGACGAAAACGAGTGTTTCTGAGTGCGGTCCAAAATTCAAGATGGCTGCCAGTAGCCATTTTGTACCGAAATTAGGTCTAATCAGTTTTTTGTACACAACTTCTATACGGCTCAGGCTAGAGGCGGTATTTATGAACCGATCTTTATGAAACTTTTTGGGTACCTTTGTTATCACTGTGGGATGAGAACGAGTGTTTTTGGGTCTGGTCCAAAATTCAAGATGGCCACCAGCAGCCATTTTGTACCAAAATTAGTGCAATCAGTCTTTTGTACAGAACTTCTGTATGGAAGTTCTGATTTGAATAAATTTTTGTATGAATGTTTAGTAACATGGAATACATCACATATAGTACGGGTTTTTTTCTCGTGCCGAAAATATGCAAATTAGATGAATTTTGATTTATTTTGTGCTACTTATACACTGTAAGTTCACATGTCAATACGGCTTGGGCTAGAGGCTGTATTTATCAACCGATCTTCACGAAACTTCTTGGGTACCTTTGTTATCACCTTGGGACGAGAACAAGTGTTTCTGAGTGCAGTCCAAAATTCAAGATGACTGCCAATTAGGTCCAATCAGTTTTTTGTTACAACTTCTATATAGCTCGTATTTATGAATTGATCTTCACGAAACTTCTTGGGTACCTTTGTTTTCACCTTGGGACAGGAATGAATGTGTTTTGGGGTGCTTTTGTTATCACTGTGCTATGAGAACAAATATTTGGGGGTTCAATCAGACCCACTCTGGGACTCAAAGATTTCTTTTCTAGTTTAGTATCTGACTGTCACCCACCTTTACAATACTTTACCTATACATTTGTTACAGGCTACGGTCAGTATTTATGTACAGACCGTTACAATACTTTATATGTACCTTTGTTATCAGGTCATTACCTAGATGTTTGTCATTGCTGTGTCACATACTATACATTTACATGTCTTGACAAGTTGAGCTACAGTGTCATTGACACTTTCATTTTTTTCTATTTTTAGCTTCTGGGTTCCCACAGTGCTGTGCATTTTTTTTTTGGGGGGGGGGGGGGGCATCAATAAAGTATGTTTACCCTATTATACTACATGCCAAATTTAGTTCAATTCAGACAATCGGTTTTAATTTGAACGAAGTAGAAAGGGTATACTCCCAAGATAGTCTGGACCATGTGTGACTGAATTCAGCCCAGTGGTTTTAAAGAAGGCAAGTTTCAAATCAGCTGATGGGAATATACAAATACAAGATGACTCAGCATTTTCCCGTTGCCATTGTTAAAATTTGCATCCCCATACGCCCCCCCCCCCCCGCCCCCACCTGACAAAGCCGATATGATGGTTTTCCGCTGGATCTAAGGCTGCTGCATACAAAACAAAAAATTATATTCTTGTCTACGTAGTTCTTAGCTTCAGGATGAGCGATAGTTACCACTCATCGTCCGTCATCTGTCGCCGACATCCGTAAACATAGTGTTTGCACCTGCCCCTCGTAAACCGCTGAACCAATTTTAGTTATATTTGAGGTGATTGCTTATTGTGACAGCGCATTTTGGGTTTCTTTTTTTCAAATCAACTTGCCCAGCCTAATAGGGAGAGGTTGGGGAAAAATCCACCAAAGTTCTTTAAAAATCTGCCAGTGGGTACATTGACATCATATTTGGCATGCAGCTTCCTTTTAAGATGTAGAATCAAGTTTGTTTAAACGAAATTTCAGGATCAGGATTTGCCTTCGTAATGGGAGGGGCAAGATTTTTGGCCGTACCCAAAATTTCTGTTTTCTGAACCGATGGTCCGATTTGAGCCAAATTTGATATGTGGTATCATTGAGTCATAAGTACTTGATTCATGCAAAAAAACTATTTTCCCGTGTTCCGTGGGAAAGAGAGCGTTTATTTGGTGTGAAGCAATCTTAGGACCAGTCGAATGGAAAGATAAAAACAAATTACCACCGGTTGTGTCAGTGTGTTCTGTAGTGTGTGCGTGCGGGGGAGGGGGGGGGGGGAGGGGGAGGGGGCAAAAAAATGCGAGTCGACATAGTTGCAAAAATATTAAAAGAAATTTCTCCACAGCAATTGCTCAGAATTTTTTGATATATTGGTATACAGCATACATAGGGGGGTCAGACACAAGTGTGTTAAAACGAAGCCTCTTGGTTCATGTTTGGGTTTCAATACTGCAGCCCGAATTATTAAATTAGTGCAATAAGAGCGCATTTCTTTGAAATCGTCTTTAGATCCACCATTCAGAATGCTTTCATATTTGGTATACCAACATCTCTGGGATTGGTGGGGGGGGGGGGGGGGCACAATTTAACTTGTTGAAATCGATTCCCTGGGTTCATACTTGGGCTTCCTACGTTAGCCCAAATTTTAACTTGGTGCAATATGAGGAAGTTTCTTTAAAATGTTCTTCAGATTCACCAGTTAGAATCCTGTCATATTTAATATACAACATCTCTTTGGGTCAGATTCATGTTTGTTCAAATCGAGTCCCTGGGTTAATATTTAGGTTTTTTTATGGCTGCCTGAATTTTAATTTAGTGCAATATGAGGGAATTTCATTAAAAATTATCTTCTCTTGATCCACTAGTCAGAATGCTTTTGTATTTGGTACACGACAGCTTCATGGGGTGTGAGATTCAAGCTTGTTCAAATCGGGTCTCTGGGTTAATATTTGGCCCCCTATGGTAGCCCGAATTTCAGCTTAGTGCAATATGGAAAAATTTCTTTAAAAATCTTCTTCAGATCCCTCAGTCAGAAGCTTTCACATCTGTTATACAGCACCCCGGTGGTGGTAGTGTATGGCTCAAACTCAAGTTTGTTCAAGTTAAATCCCTAGGTTGATATTGGACTCTCATGTTTTGCATCACTGGAAATCGGGGCATTATTTCTGTGGTAGCATGCCAGTACTAGAAAAAAAATCATCTGGCATGGACAAGAGAGTTATAAATAATTAAATGACTTCCTTCCTCTGTACTGTAACGTGTAACTGGTTATAGACGCTGATTAAATCCTTCTTTAAACAACTGTTCTCAGGTGAGCGCCTCAGGCCCCATGGGGCCTCATGTTTTTTAAACATTGGCGTATATATATCAAGACATCCTCTCTGTGGATCATGAAGAAGATTTTTGAAGATGTTGAGGCTTCCTGGGGCATTATCAACAACACGAAGGTGGCATCTGCTTCCATTTAACGAAAAAGAAAGGTATACTCCAAAGATGGTCTTTTCAACATATGTTTGTACATATGTTAGAATTTGGTCCAGTTGTTTTGAAAAAGAAGACAAGTTTCAAAAGTTGATGGACGCCGAACTCCAAGTGACAGCAATAGCTCCCACTGAGTTTCAGTCAGGTTAGCTAATAAAATGTTTGTAAGCATTGCAACATGTGAATGTCTGGGGAGTAGCCTCTACGAATACTCACAATGCCTATGGCATGTTAATGTATAGGAAATGGTCTACTTCCTATGGAAATGGAGTTTCTTCCAGCATTCGAGGAGGCAGCAACTTTTACGCATTCATTTTATTTAAAAAATCCATGTGGACGAATATGTGCTCTCTGATGTGGATGGAGGGGGCGTCATTTTCGCAGCGCACTACTCCCGGTCTCTCCCCCAGTTGGAAATTCACTACTCTACCCCCCCCCCCCCTCCCCGCCCGAATCGAAAGCCTCTAGCTACATCCCTGATCTTTAGGAGATGGAGGAGGACAGACCACCATACGACGTTCAGAACATGTCCTGAAATGAATTTACCAACCTTGCAGACGGCTGCTTGAGAACGGAATGCGGCACAGTAAAAATCAACTCCATCGGTACAATGAAACAGTATCAAGACTACTTAAGATCACCTATGCCAAACCTATTCCAGAAACCAGTACATGGTTTCTGGCAAACTGAACAGTTTCACTTACAAAGAAGATACCATAAAAAACGAAACCAGGATTTCAACCTCTGATCGTCCTCAAAATTCTTCACACTTGTCTCTTATTTTCCACGTCCATGAACGACAAACTAATACAGCTGTGTGTGTGTGGGGGGGGGGGGGGGGGGGGGGGTCTTACGGGGCTTTCCCTACTCTGGCTCTGCGCACCTTCGGCGCACAAAAGTCATTTGATCATATCGAAACCCTGAATTCCAAAGTGTTGTGTGTGTCAGTAGGCACATAAGTACTAAAAGGGGTTCGGAAGGCCAGATGTTTTCCAAAAAGTGGGATTCCATGGGAAATGCCTGTTAAATACCGAGATGAGTCTGGGATAGTAAACGAGGCTTTATTGAGGGGTTTTCTCATGGCCTCAAACGACTACAAAGGGGTTCGGAAGGCCATATGTTTCCGAAAAAATGGGGTTCCATGATCTAGATGAATGAAACCACAAAACTACTCAGAACTGACAAGAACAGACCAGAAATGGCTAAATACTCGGGGCCCCCTCGATACCATAAACCTACGTGCTAAGCCGACAAAATGGGGAATCCGTAGTAAATAAAGTAGTTGTTGGTGATTTGGAGGGATTGTCGGGTTGTTTGTGGTAATCCTACGAATCGGGAAATTTCTCCTGTACAAAAGAACATACCGTCCGAACATACCCCTGTCCTATTATAAAGTTTTGGGTCACATAGCAACCACGTGCTACCATAGAAACCAAGATGGCGGCCTCAAGTGTACAAAATGGACGACGGAAACATGTATCACCCTAACATGAGCTGCGCGTGCGCACTCACATCACGTTTTACTATGAGGATGACGTCACAAAATTGCCGCTTACGCGGGTTACCACAACAATCAAACCTGGCGCCACTGGGTTACGTGACATGACGTCAAATAGGACCCTTCGGGTACATGCTATACTACTCACATAGAACACTTTGGAACTCCGGAGACGATGTATCGAATTTATAATGCGAAGCAGTTTTGGGGACTTCGTGAGCTTAACTCAACAGGTCCAATTACATTTTTCGTTGTAACATAACACTGTTGCGTGACTGCAGTTCGCAATTCCCCGGATACTGCTTTTCTTTTGATAATTCGGATATTAAGTTTGTCACACGCACATACAAACAAAAACAAATCTTTATTGACAGTTTAAATTTGAATAGCTGGAATCCACTTCGATTTTACCGGAATTCGGGAATATTACGATTTTACGAAAATATTACGAGAATATGATTCCCTGTCCAAAAAGAAGTCTTTAACGTGAGCTGAACTCTGTTTGCATATATCGCGATCAACCATATTTGACCACTTCACCGATGCGTCAAGCGAAGTATCGTGATGTCCGGCGCAGCAGTGTTTCCTTACATCTCTAGCCATTGTCCAAACATGGCCTGAAGGGCCATATTTTAATTTTTCGTTTGGTATCCGTCCTTGAAATGGTTTTATTGAAATCTGGGCATCAGAGAGGTCCTTTCTTATTTTAAATCCCCTGCACTCCGCATGTGTACATCCAGAGTCTGGCTGGAGTGATCTTCCAAAGGGTCCTCAATCAGAAAAACTCAAGTCAGTAAGGCTTTCAAGAGCACCACAGGCTCTCAATATATGAGTTTTATTGAAATATGGCCAAACAGAGGGCTTTTCTTTTTTGACATTCTCATCCCCTGTGATTCCGACCCAACATACTTTTCATCGAAGCAATCCTCAATCATGAAAATACACGTCACTTGTTACTCTTAAGAAAATACCAGACTCTCGATATGGGGTTTGATAGAATCCGGCCAAAAAGCGGAATTTCCTCTTCACCATTCCCTTGTGAATTCTAGGTGTGTTAAACCAGTGTCCGACCCGGTCTGGTTATCACGCATACCAGCCGAAATTATAATTTTCTGAATGGTTTGTAACCTTCCAGACCACCCCAGACACACAAGATATGGGTGTAATGAAATCTGAGCCTAAAAAGCAGATTTTCTGATGTGCTTTGCCCCTGCAAAATCGAGATGTGTTTTACCAGTGCTGACCCGAACTGTTTTTTCACCCAAGCGAGCGAATCATAATGACGCAGGTACTTATTTACTTTTGAGATCACTCTCGGGTCTCCAAGATAACGGTTTTATTGAAAAGCGCACAATTTTCATTTTTTTCATTTGCCCCCCCCCCCCCCGCCCCCTTATTGAACTCGCAGCCTAGAGTCACGCCTTTTTTCCCGATTATTCTGTGAACTACGGATGTGCTCAAGCATCTAAATGTGCCCAACACAAGATAACATAAGTCCCTAGTGGACTCTGAGAGCACCCGGACTCTCAAGATGTGGGCTTTTTGAAATCCGCGCCTAAAAAGTAGAATTTTCGAATTTGCCACCCCCGTGTGACCTTACGAATTGTTCGACCAGTGTCCGACCCGACCTGCTATTCATGCTAACTAGTACAAATTATGGATACACGAGTCATAATTGCCCTTGAAACCATAACAAGCTGCCATGTAAGGGAACTCATTGCAATCTAGGCCCAAAGGCTGACTATTCTTATTTGCCACCCTCCATGAACTTTTAATGTGCTCAACCGTGGGCGGGGCCGAAAAGCGGACTTCTCTTATTTGTCACCCCATGTGGACTCCGGATGTGTCTAACTGGGATCCACCCGTCCTGGCTTTCCTGCGAACTAACCTAAACCATAAGAGCATATGTCGTTAGCAACCTTTGATTCCAATCTAGGCTACCAAGATTATGTTTTTCATTGAAATCCAGGCCTGAGACCGGACTAATATTAGTGGACATCACCTTGTGAACCCCAGATGTTCGAATCATGATAACACGGGTCATTAGTTACTTTTTCGTGGTACTGCGATGGTTGGGGAAGTTAGAGTGGGCCTCGTCGTGAAATACACGTCCCCTTTTCCAGATAGATTAAGACTCATCTGCACTTTCCCAACCATTGCAGTCGAGCATCTCACCAAAAGAGTAGCTGGATTTACTCGGATAAGCACCCACACCCGTGCCCCGTCCCTCGCAAAAATATGGGCAGTGCATTTCGGGCACGGACCCTCTCGGTTGGAGGCGCACAGAAGATTGCAGAACGAGGACTTCCATTACAAGACGAGGACGACGTAGTGGTAACTTGGTCCCCATCTGACCAAAGACGGACGGTTCACTGCACGCAAATACCCCCACCCCACCCCACCCCACACAAACACACACAAAACAAACCACGCTTTACGAGAGAGGACCCTCTCGTCAAGCAGATCGGACATGGACACATTGCAGACGATGAATGGGGATTATCATCGAAACGTCGCCGTGATCCTTCAGTTTGATCAAACTTGACTCGAATGTTCTATCTATTGTTGGAAACTGAAAACCAGGTGATTGAAACACCTATATTGTAATTAATCCATGTGAGTGCAGTGTCAGTGCAGCGCCTGGTCGACCCTCGGCATGGAAAATCAAATTCACAGAGACAGACTCAAGGTGCAGAAAGGACATCAATCAATTAATCAATCACTTTGTTTTTCTCTCTCTCTTTCTCACTATTTTTTATTGCGAAGTTATATTTTCTTGTACATGTTTTTTTTTACAATTTTCTCACTGGTTTGTTTCGCCATTGTATTGATTTTTTGTATCATGTTAAGGGAGCGGAGGGTACACTAAGTGGAAAGCACTTGTCCTCCTATCCCAATTTGCAACTTATTCGTTTGGCAAATAAAAATATGTTTAACCTAATCCCTGTGACTCAATCAGATTATGGCGTTTTGAATATTTATTTATTTATTTATTTATTTATTTATTTATTTATTTATTTATTTATTTATTTATTTATTGGTGTTTAAGGTCACATACTTATGAACATTGGCTAATTATGATCGTGACAGTTTTGCGGATGGAGGAAGTCGGAGTACACGGAGAGAACCACCCAGCAACGACGAGCAACTGCCAGCTCCCCAACATCGTAACTCCGCACTGCGGCACATGCAGGGTCAGATTGGTTGAAGACATGCGCACCATCGACGTGCAGTATCTCTCTTAGTACACGGCGTTATCGTGCCCCTATGTGGACAATCGGGGTTACGTGGCTTCACGTTGCTTCACTTCGGTGATCTGACGAGAACCGGTTACCGCAACGCCACCGCCCCCTCCCCCTCCCCCTTTGAATAAATAATCTGTGCCTGTTAATTGAGCTTTCTCATCTGCCATGATGCTGAGTTTGAATTGTTTACCGTTGTTTGGGCGACACTGGAGGATATGAATGTTTCTTCTTTAACTGGGGCAGATACTCATGTAGAATAAATCATTTATATCGTTCATTCGTCTTTACCTCGGGTCTACCATAAGTCCATGGAAAGTGTTCCTGTCATGCTGTGCTCGAGTTACAATAAAGGCCGTATAAGCGAGTTGTAATTTCCAGCCAAACCTCAATCATAACACTGTAACAGTTATTCAAGATTCTGCTCCACTTCGCATTGTGCAAAAAGAAGTTCTTGTTCAGGGGCGGCGGAACCGGGGGAGGGTGGGGGGGGGGGGGGGTGGCTGGGGCCAGGCCATGCATACATTTTAACAGAACCAATGACTGGTGAAACAAGGGACGGATCTAGAGCCTTCCCATATTTTCGCCAGCCAAGTTTCTCTCGTACTAGTGTAAGGTTAGCGTGTTTGATGTTTGTCACAAACTGTGACTATCATACAGCTGGTTAAGCAGAGGCTTGGGTATGAACATCTTGACAATTTTTTAACGGCTCTGAAAGTGTGAAATCTTTCAAATACGTGTCCTGAAAAATCTCAAAATATCCGGTCAGATGCATGGAGATGGGGGTTTTGGGACCCTGGAATTTAAAATTTTCGTACCGCGGTCTGAACCATGGTCGGCCCGTCATACCGACAACCATCGATCACCCTAACCACACCCCCCCCCACCCTCCCCCATACACACACGCACTTTGAAATTCGTTACGACGCCCCTGTACTTTAAATCTCTTACATTAATATTGATAAATGCAAAACGTTTCTGAATAACTTTCATGTGGAAAAGCGACACATATATATTACGTTGCCTAAATGACTCCCATAGTAATAGTAAAAGTCGAAGAAGTTATTGAAATTAACACCTCTTGCGGCAAATCACACAATGAAACACAGTATACAGTATGCAGACGATATAATCATCACAGTTGGGCTTGAGAATAATGCAGAGACTCAAGATATGGATTGGAAAGCAAATGTAACTTCTAAGGCCGACTTGGCTATAATTTGCCAACCCCTTGTGAACTTCAAATACGCCTGATCTTCCATGTTTTCTTGTGAAGAACCGTCCAAATTATGAGTACACGAGCTATAAGTTGCATTTGATACCCCCTCACACTCAGTTACGTGGGTTTGTTTAATGATCCTGGGATCGAAATCTGAGTATTTATTACAGTCACCCCAGGCTCTCAAGATATAGATTTTATTGAAGTATGATCCTAAAATCGGATTTTTTTTTTATTTAACATCCCTATGTTAACCCCTGACCCAGTGTAACGCCAAAAACAAGCCAGCAATATTCACCATTCAATTTTCATTATTTTTACATTTTTGCTTTAAAAACATAACTAACGACTCCTCTTTGGAACGAGCTCATTAAGCTTATTCATTCCAAAAATGGGTCAGAAGCTATGTTTTTCATGCAAAAAATAAAAAAAAAATAATTATTCAATTATTTTGCTTGCATGCGATGTCTGCTTTTGGCGTAGGGTAAAGGTTTAACTCTGGATATGTTCAACTGAGATCCTACCATAGCAGGCGAAGAGACCGCGTCAAGAATGAGGTAGCAGCAAAACATGAAGAGTAATTATTGGAATGTCGTTCGAGAAGTGCCCCCCCCCCCCCCCCCCCACACACACACACACACACACCACCACCACCTCCAAGCTGGACTTGAGAGCCTAGAGGATTAGAGCCTCGCCGATTTTGATCGCGAAATGTGTATTTCAGGCGAGGGCCTTTTCATCGGTGCACGGACTGTACTTTGAAGGCGAGGGCTTCCTCTTACGAAAGTAGAAGATAAAGTCGATAGGTTTCTCACTATGTGCGGACAAGCCACGCTAGTAACTAGCACTCTCTTCAGAAGATGATTTTCTTGAAATCAGAAAGCGCAGTTGGATGAGTTTTGAGAGTGGACAGTGCCCCCAGCCCTCGATAAAATGCGGAGTGTTTTGTACGCGAGCATCGCCCTCTTTGTCGAAAATTTCAGCCGCCACCCTAATACCGATAGCGGCTTCTCCCGCCCATATAACCCCCCCCCCCCCCCCCACACACACACACACACACACATACGCGCATATATACTCGGCAAGAGCGATTGTGTATTTGAAGGTAATGTAATTGCACCCCCCCCCCCCCATTCGATAACAACAGTTGTTGTGAATAGCAAGATGCACCCCTCCCCTCCTCGTTATAACACGATGTTTTGCAGACGAGAGCCCCCACCCCCTCATCAAAAACGGACGGCGTGGTTGATGTTAATGTTATCGAGGGAGTGACCAGCAATTTCAGCCTCCTCACTGGTAAAAGCGGACGTGCATCTCACGACGAGACCCACTGAATAAAAACCTTCCAAACCATTGCAGGTGAGGCGTCTCGTCAAAAAAGGTCAAAAGTAGCCGGCCTAACTCTGATAAGACCCCCCCCCCCCCCCCCCCAAAAAAAAAAAAAAAAAAAAAAAATGGACACTTCATTGCAGACATGGGACCTCACGGTAAAAAGCGCACTGCACGTTGCAGAACTAGCCCCCCCCCCCCCCCCTTCATAAAACGTGGACGGTGCAGTGGAGACTAGGTCCCCATCCGATAAAGGGCGGACATTTGAATGCATGCACCCGTACCCCACCCCTTTACGCTCATAAAAACGAACCAAGCATCACAGGTGAGAGCCCTCTCGTCAAAAGCGGATTGGAACAGTTCAGACGTGGCTCCCGCTCGTCAAGTAGCGGACTGTCCGACGGTGTCTTATTAGACGAGGTTCTGTTAAGTAAAAAGTTCAGGGCCCATTGCAAAATTACACTGTAAATTCATTTGGGTAAAAAAATAACCCAAAATCAACAGAGTTGAGTAAATTCGACTCGTTTCTGTACGACCCTCACCTCTCCTAGATGTAACGTGGACAGTGCTAAATAACCGCCCTGTAACCGACCCGACTTTTAAGCTCACCTGACTGAAAGTCACGGTGAGCTTTTCTGATCACTTTTCGTCCGTCGTCTGTCGTCCGGCGTCCGTCGTGAAGGTGGTGTTTGGGCCTTTTTCTCCCAAACCACTGGCCGCATATTAATGAAATTTCACGTGAGTAGGGGTTATATAAGGGCATTTTGATTTTTTGTCAAATTAGGTTTCGGCTCATATTGAGCAGAGGGATGGGACAAAAATGCTCGAATTCTTAAAAAATCTTCTTCTCAAGAACCAGCAGTAGCAGAGACTTGATATTTAGTATGCAGCTTCCTTCAGAGGTGTAGACTCAAGTTTGTTCAAGAGAAGTTTGTCGGGCATTATTTGCCTTCGTTATGGGAGGGGCAAAAAATTTGGCCACACCTAAAATTTCTATATTTTTATACTGTACCAATGACCCAGACTTAGCTGGTGCTAACTCTAACAAAACCAGGGCCAAACACAAATTTTGCCCCCCCAATCCCCAAAATTTGCATCCAAAACAAAAAGAAATCATGTCCTAAAGGACCTCCATACTACGCCTCTACTGCGCATGCGCAGTGACGCAGACGTCCCGAAATTGGCGCCAATTATCATTCTCTGTTTGGCCCTTCATCAGTCAACATCTCACTGATCTTTGTGCTTGTAAATCTCAGTTTAAAGGATGACAGACACGTAATTTTTGGAGAAAATGTGATTCTAAGGAGGATAGAAGGAGGAGAGGAAAAAGAAGTGACAAAAAATAATCAGGGCTGTACTTGAAATTTTTTGATGAAATTATGTTAAGTTGCCTATTTTCGAGGCATGGGCCTCTTGTTGTCATTCTTGCTAATTGTTGCACTGCTTATTCAGTGTTTCCTCTCCCTAGCCTTCTAAAGTACCCCTTGCAATTCTCCCATGTTTTTGGCATATTTTTGAGAAATTTCATTTCTAAAATTTCCTGGGAGAGTTGCTTGGTTGCAGAATGTTTTCTGTTATTTTCCCCATAGTTACGTTTTCACCCATGGGTGTATAACGTTTGTGTTCTGCATCTTCCATCTGATGTTCTACAGATTCTCCCCTGGGAGTCTCTGTTTTGCATCAGATAGAGTGTAATTGATGACTGATTCCGGGCCAGTTTTTTCAGTGCCTGGAGTCATGTTTTCTGGTGTTTTTACACTGTTTGTTTTCATTGGCAACAGCCTTTTTTGAGGGGCCTGTTTGCCTTTGCTGTAGTTTATCTCACTATAAGATACATTTATATTATCCGAAAGTGTCTCATTAATTATTTAATATAAATTTAAAATTTTTGACCACACTTTGCCATCGGATCCATCGGGGCTCAACGTTACTTTTCAGCAACTTGGGCTTCGCTGAAAAAATATTTTTTCAAAATTATTTTGTTTTGCAATTGTTTTTTCATTTATTATATGTATCTTTGTGTCAGGGGTTTTTGCGAGTAACTAGGACTTATTGTTGTTCTTTCACAATGAAGGGACGTTGTTCAAATTGTAATAGGAAGAAATCTTCCTCTGACTTTCATGATCATTGTATTAATTGTAGTCAGTGTTCTCGCATTAATCCCTGTCCTGTATGTGAACATTGGGATGAGAAACATTGGAAACGTGTGTCACGATATGTTGTTTCTGGAGAAAGAGCGATTCCGGCTCTTTCTCCGCAAGGTCACTCTACTCTCTCAGTTTCTATTTCAGAGGAACCAGAACAGGGTGATGTTTCCATGTTATCTTCTTCAAGTGTGCGTCCGTCGTCACAAATGAATTCAGAGCTAGCGGCAAAAGTGCTCATGGAGATTAGACAAATGTCGTCCGCTAGCTCGCCCGGTGTAGCGTCCATTCACCGAATGGTTCGGCAGTCGGGTTCGTCCGATGCGGTCCAAGAGGAAATTTTGGGTGATGCGAGCACTATAAACATAATAGATGCACACCCAGTGACGGCGGATAGTAAGCGAGAACGGAGGAAGCCTTTGAGTCCGGTTCCTAGCTCGTCCAGGTCCAGCCGGGCCGCGAGCGAGAGAGGCTCGCCCCTCTCTCGTACAACAACATCTGGGACCAGATGTTGTGGTACAAAATGTGTCTTTAGCGGAGCATACGTCCGTCGCTCGGGACGCTCCGTTGTATAAGCAGTCCGCAGAGACTGTTAAGGCTTCCTCTTCTCGTCAGCGCACACGACCGCACCTTGGCTGCGTGACCGCCGATATATTACCAGTTTCGCCGATGAAGGATTCTTCGGCGACCAGGTCACACCATCCGGCAGCCAGGGATTCGAGACCGATGGACTCTGGTCGTTCGCATAGGAAAAGTATGCGGGAGCCATCTGATGCGGAGCTGCCCTCGGCGAAGCAGCGAAAGACTGCGCCTCCGCAGGTCTCGACGCCGGACATTCTTGTGCAGATAGCACAGCTTATCGCAGCATCCCAGCAGCCGACAGAAACGGTGTCGGATCGAGAATTATCCGACGGCGCTGGGTCGGTACGCTCCGCCGAAGCATCGGGGGCGGACGACCGGGAACATCATGAGGTCCGACCGGATGGTGAAAGGGATACGGATGACTTGGAGCTATCCCTTTCGGAACAACATAAAGCTGCCGTGGACTTCATCCGGCACTTTCTCCCTCAAGTTGTTCCGTCGGGCCAGACTGCTGCGCTTCCGGACAAGAGAATTATAGCGTCATTGGACTCTGAATTTTTTGAGCGGTTCAGGGACATCGCTCCCGAGTTTCCGTCACAGTCCAATAATGTTGCAAGAACATTTGAATTATTGAACGACGCTATATTTAAACTTGCTTCCAGGACGGGGAAAGCAGGTTTCTTGTCCGCTAATACTCTCAACCTGCCTTTCATTAATGCAAGGAATAAATTCGATACGGCAGGACAGGGTATACCGAGAGTTCCTCTGCGTATGGACGACGAGGCGGAAGACTTAGAGCTATCATTACCGTCGTCAGCTGCTATTCCAACCGCGGTGTTGGAAACAGCTTTTGCGTCTAACAGAGCCAATTTAGATGCCTTATCTTACGCAGATCACCTTACTAAGGCGTTATCACTGCGCCTTCAGGGGAAAGAGTTTCAGGATATACAATCCTCTTTAAGGCTTCTTTCAAGGGCAGTAGCTTATTCCACGTGTAACTCCGCCCTTTCAGTGGCAAATCTGGAGTTGGTTAGACGTGACGCAGCCCTAGCTACATCCACACTAGTGGATTATAAGGTGAAGAACTCTCTTAGAGTCGCTTCGGTCTCAGGAGAACTTCTCTTTGACGGCAAGCTTTCCGCTATTTATGATAAAATTAAAAAGAAAGCTAATGATTCTCTGTTGTTCAGATCTGCTCCTAAGAAGTCGGATACAGCAGACACGAATAAGACAGGCACTTCTGGGTCTAATGCGCCCAAGAGAGGTTCCTATAGAGGTTCCGGTGCGTCCTCTTGGTCTTATTCGAGAGACCGTCAGGATAGCGACTCTCGTTCGGGACGTCCTTCAGGCCGGGACAATCGGTCGGACGCCCCGAGGTCGACGAGGAGAGGTGCGGGTCGGGGAAGACGTGGTTTCTCCTACCGCAGGCCTCGCAGGTCCAGGAGGTGATGGCTTAAACCTCTATCGCGTTCCGGTTGGCGGAAGATTGTCGAGCTTTTCACAAGAGTGGGCGTCGATTACGGACGACCCTTGGGTGAGAGGAGTGACTTCGGAAGGTCTAAAGATATCCTTCAAACGAAAGCCTCCATTAACTCGAAGTCCAAAGTGGACTCATCTTCCGTCAAATCCACAGAAAAGAGACGCTCTGTTATCAGAGGTGCAGTCTCTTTTAATGAAGAACGCGGCAGAGGTCGTAGAAAACCAGGAATCTCCGGGATTTTACAGCCATTTGTTTCTGGTTCCGAAACCAGACGGCTCGTTCCGTCCAGTCATAGATTTGAGCTGGATAAACAAGCTGATCGTCGCTCCGAAGTTTTATATGGAGACGATTCGATCGGTCAGAGCGAGTATTCGGGTAAACGATTATGCAACGAGCATAGATCTCAAAGATGCGTACTTTCACGTCATGGTACATCCGACATTCCGAAAGTATCTACGCTTCGCAGTCCTGGGAGTGGTGTATCAATTCCGGGCGATGTGCTTCGGATTGAATCTAGCACCCTGGGCTTTCACTCGGGTAATGAACTCGATAATGATCTACTTCCGAGCTCATTCGTCTGCGGTAACGTCGGCCTACCTGGACGACATTCTTCAGAGGTACGGCAACGAGTTAACGCTTCAGAACGATGTTCAGAATCTTCTTCTATTGCTCCGACGTCTCGGTTTTATAGTAAACGAGGAGAAGTCGGATCTGGTGCCGTCCAAGTCATTCACTCATCTGGGAATGAGCTTCGAGACGCACAACAATCTCGTTCGTCTGCCGTTAACCAGAGCGAAATTAGTCAGTTGTTACGCTCGCTATTGTCTGCACGCAGACAAAGTCACGGCGAGAGAATTTATGAGACTGATAGGTCTGTGCGGAGCCGCCGCGGATCTCATTCCGATGGGGCGGTTACGCACACGTCCTCTTCAAATTTTCCTGACTCAGAATTGGAGTGTGAAAATTCATTCGCTCGATGTAGACGTTCTCTTGTCAGATCAAGTGAAACAAGAGATTCAGACTTGGGCAAACATTCAGTGGTTAACTCAAGGAGTTCCGCTGCAGTTGCCGGATCCGAGTTTTACCGTTATGACGGATGCCAGTCAAACAGGTTGGGGTGCATCATTAATCCCAACGGATTCGAGATGCCAGGGTCTTTGGGATCCGCAATTCCTGTGCAAGCACATAAACATCAAGGAAATGATGTCAATTTGGCTTGCGTTACGTCACTGGATGGACATTATTCACGATGCTCATGTCCAAATCCTATCCGACAATACGACAGTAGTGGCGTATATACGGAATCAGGGAGGCACTCATTCAGTTCCGTTGTTCAATCTAACGGAAAGAATTCTTCTGTTTGCGTTAGAACATCACGTTCTTCTTTCGGTCCGTCACATACCGGGTCGTCTGAATGTGCTAGCAGACTCCCTTTCACGAAAGGGTCGCTTGTTGCCGTCGGAGTGGACTCTCAACAAACAAGTATTCAATCAGATTTGCTACCAATGGGAACGGCCAATGATAGACTTATTTGCGACACATCTCAACAATCAGTTGCAGACGTATGTGTCTCCGTGTCCGGATCCAAGAGCATTTGCAGTAGACGCTCTGTCGATCCCTTGGGACGGAATGATAGGATATGCGTATCCTCCAGCGCCGTTAATTCAACAAGTATTGCTAAAGATAAAACAATCTCAATGCAAGATTCTGTTGGTAGCATCTCTGTCGCCACAGAGACCGTGGATAAATCTACTCAGGTGTCTGTTGTGGGACCTACCGCGGAAGCTTCCTCCACGGGAGGATCTTCTTTCGCAGGGGAAATCGCGCCAACTCCATCACAACCCGCAAGGTCTCAACCTTCACGTTTTTTCGTTGTGCGGTCCTTCTTGCATAGCAAGCACTTTACAGGACGAGCAGTGGACGCGATTTCTAACTGTAGGAGGACCTCCTCTTCGCTAAACTATGCGGCTAAGTGGAATGTTTTTCGTCGTTGGTGTAGGGATCATTCTGTAGATATATTCGATCCCTCTATACCAGACATTGCAAACTTTCTAGTATACTTGTTTGACGAAATCAAACTGCAGCCTGTTACTATAAAGGGTTATAGATCTATGTTATCTGATACCTATGCACATCATGATAGTTTACAAATTGGATCTAATGTCTCTTTATCGAAGTTGGTTAGAAACTTTTCGATAAATAGACCCAGAACTCTTAGATTAATTCCTAAGTGGAATTTAGCTTGGGTTCTCCTTAAATTGAAGGAAAAGCCATTTGAACCTCTTGTGACAGTAGATTTCAAATTCTTATCTTATAAGACAGCTTTTCTCTTAGCTTTCTCTTCTGCTAGAAGAGTCAGTGAGCTTCATGCACTATCGGTGGATGATTCTCATTATCGTAGTGTTGGGAACACTATCACCTTCACTACTAATGTGGGTTTTTTAGCTAAGAATCAGGCTCCTAATAAATATCCGGAACCTATTGTTATTAAGGCTCTTCCGTCTTCAGACGGGCGTAGGCCTTTACTCTGTCCTGTTAGAGCACTACGTATCTATAAACAGAGATCTCAGTTTATCAGAAAGGGACGGAAACGTTTCTTTCTGTCTGTGATGCCTAATAGAAAGGACATTTCAGTCCATTCTATTGCTAGATGGATTCAGTTAACTATCCGTACTGCTTATGAAGATTTATCTTCTTCTCAGCAGTCTGTGCTTAAGATTTCTGCTCATGAAGTAAGAGCTCTTTCCACGTCCTGGGCTTATGCTAATAGTGTTGCTATTACAGATTTAATGAAGGCTGCTTATTGGTCTCAGCCATCCACATTTACGAATTTTTATCTCAGAAATATTGAGTCCATTTCTGGAGACCTGCATTGTTTAGGTCCGTTATCTGTTGCTCAGAATGTCGTCCACTAAACAGTTGCAACTATAGTTATGCAGGCTTTCTGTCCCGGCAGTGACTCCGTCCGGCTGCCCTCTTCGCTCTGGGCTATTTGACCCAGGGCAAGGGGAAGGGGGGGGGGGCGGGTGTTCCCTTAGGTCACCTGCTTTATAGTGAAAAGCAAGGGAATGCCTCCTCCAAGTCAGTATTTCTGAGTCGCTTCCGGGATGGTTTTAAAGTGTAATATTAATGTTTAAATTCATTCATGTCTTATTTTTAAAGTGTAGCTCGGTGTGAAGCATTTGTATATGTCAAGTGTCAAACGGGCTTTAATATACAATACTCGGACACTTTTAAATGACTATAAAGAGTCTCAATTCTCTGGACTACTTTATTTATTGGCTTGCTTTAAAAATAATTAGTATAAGGGTTATACTGGATGTTAATAGAGAACATGAATGTTATTGTGCTCAATTATTAAGGGTAGTGTATCTTTCTAATTTAATATTAAATAAGAAAGATACATGTAAAGCCTAATACTCCTTTTCTCCTTAAGGGGTTACCTCTTTACTATATAGTTGAGCTTATTGGATTTTCCTCTATGTCCTAGGCCCTCCAGCCTGTTTACTATTCAGCTAAGTCTGGGTCATTGGTACAGTATAAAAATGTTAAAAAATTTATAGTAATTTATATATTTTTTATACTTACCAATGACCCAGACGGGGATGGCCCTCCCTGGAGTTGGGAACTCTTGCCTCCCCGCTGAGTACATAGCGCTGACCAGGCACTGCCAGTAAGAATGATAATTGGCGCCAATTTCGGGACGTCTGCGTCACTGCGCATGCGCAGTAGAGGCGTAGTATGGAGGTCCTTTAGGACATGATTTCTTTTTGTTTTGGATGCAAATTTTGGGGATTGGGGGGCAAAATTTGTGTTTGGCCCTGGTTTTGTTAGAGTTAGCACCAGCTAAGTCTGGGTCATTGGTAAGTATAAAAAATATATAAATTACTATAATTTTTTTAACTTTCAGAACCGTCAGGTCGATTTGAACCAAATTGATATGAGATGATAATGGGTCATAAGTAGTTGATTGATACAAAAAAAAAAATTCTCATCGCCCCGTGGGAACCTCGGGAGCTAAAAATAGGAAAAACCTTAAAACTGCCATATCTCCAAAACTACACGGCACAGAGAATTCTTATTTTGTATAAAGTTTACTTTTATCCAGTAGAATAGAATGGTTAAAAAAAATCCCTATCGGTTTGATCACAAGGTACTTTTTTCAGGACTTTGAAAAAGTGCTGAGTCAGCACTTTTTAACACTGTAGGCAATGGGAAAAAGATTAAAAAATCTTCTTCTCCAGATCCAGCAGGCAGAATCTTTTGATATTTGGTATGCAACATTGTAGGGTGGATCTGATTCAAGTTTGTTCAAATCGGCCCCCTGGGTTCATATTTGGGCTCCGTATAGGAGCCCAATTTCGAACTTAGTGCAGTTCAGGCAAATTTCTTTAAAAATCTTCTTCTCCAGATCCAGCAGGCAGAATCTTGTGATATTTGGCATGCAACATTGTGGGGTGGTTCTGATTCAAGTTTGTTCAAATCGGCCCCCTGGGTTTATATTTGGGCTCAGTATAGAAGCTCGAATTCGAACTTAGTGCATTTCAGGAAAATTTCTTAAAAAATCCTCTTCTCCAGATCCAGCAGGCAGAATCTTTTGATATTTGGTATGCAACATTGTGGGGTGGATATGATTCAAGTTTGTCCAATTCGGCCCCCTGGATTCATATTTGGGCTCACTATAGAATCCCGAATTCGAACTTGGTGCATTTCAGGCAAATTTTTTAAAAACTCTTCTTCTCCAGATCCAGCAGGCAGAATCTTTTGATATTTGGTATGCAACATTGTGGGGTGGACCTGATTCAAGTTTGTTCAAATCGGCCCCATGGATTCATATTTGGGCTCACTATAGAAGCCCGAATTCGAACTTAGTGCATTTCAGGCAAATTTCTTGAAATATCTTCTCCCGATCCAGCAGGCAGAATCTTTTGATATTTGGTATGCAACATTGGATCTGATTCAAGTTTGTTCAAATCGGCCCATTGGGTTTATATTTGGGCTCAGCATAGAAGCTCGAATTCAAACTTAGTGCATTTCAGGCAAATTTCTTAAAAAATCTTCTCCAGATCCAGCAGGCAGAATCTTTTGATATTTGGTATGCAACATTGAGGGGTGGATCTGATTCAAGTTTGTTCAAATCGGCCCCCTGGATTCATATTTGGGCTCACTATAGAAGCTCGAATTTGAACTTAGTGCATTTCAGTCAAATTTCTTAAAAAATCTTCTCCAGATTCAGCAGGCAGAATCTTTTGATATTTGGTATGCAGCATTGTGGGTGGATCTGATTCAAGTTTGTTCAAATCGGCTCCCTAGATTCATATTAGGGCTCACTATAGAAGCTCAAATTCAAACTTAGTGCATTTCAGGCAAATTTCTTTGAAAATCTTCTATCAAGATCCAGCAGGCAGAATCTTTTGATATTGGGTATGCACCATGCTTACAGGGGTGAGATTCAAGTTTGTTCAAGCCAAGTCCCTAGGTCCATATTTGGACTCACTGTGGGAGCTTGAATTCTAACTTAGTTCAAAATGAGGAATTTTCTTTAAAAATCTTCTTCTTCAGATCCAGCAGTCGGAATGTTTTGATATTTGGTGTGCAGCATCTTTGGGGGGGGGGGGGGGGGGGGGGGGGAGATTCAAGTTTGTTAAAGCCAAGTCCCTGTGGGAGCCCGAATTATAACTTAGTTCAATATGAGGAATATTCTTTAAACATCTTCTTTTTTTTTTAGATCCACTGGTCAGAATCTTTGGATATTTGGTATAAGCTTTTCTTAGGAGGAGCAGATGCAACTTGTTGAAATCAGTTCTCTGGGTTGATATTTAGGCTACCATGTCAGGTGAGCGCCCTCAGGCCCCTTGGGGCCTCTTGTTCATTTATAGTAAATTTATATATTTGTCACTGTAAAATGTATATATTCGCCCAGAATCATTATAACTGCAATAAGTGAGGTATGTGTATTCGTTGGTAAATGAGTTATCTGTCAGTTTATACGCCTATACTGACTGTAGGTGTAGATGGGAAGACACGCTCTCGTCACCGTGTGGGGTATCCTCGACACGGTATGGGGCATGTTGTCCAGATGGAATCTACTAGCCGACCAGTCTGCCAGCTTAATCCCAAATCTGTGTGTGGTCAGGTTCTCCAGCAGGTACTTCCACAAACGACAACTTCCCAGCTATATTGTTGGAGAATTTTTCGAACTTCACCCATGTTTAGGCACATTTTTTATGATACCACCTCCAATTGGAATTTCTGAAAGGAAGTTAGCTTTCGTTTGCTAAAATGCATAAAACATATTCCCAATTTTTATTTGCCATTTTACATTGGCCTAGCTCCACATCCCATCTATTTTTGCTCTTGTGGGACGTAAGTTCATACTGATTTTTGAAACTTTGTCACACACCCACAGATGTAACGCGACTTTGTTTTGCCGCTGAACGAAGTTGGAGAAAACCACCGAGCTGCGGCGAGTAACTATTAGACTCTAACTTTTGAACCCGGTAGAAACGGAGTTGATAGTGTCAGAAGACAAGTATTCTACCGCGTGCTGTTGTGCTGTGTTCAGTAGTACACAATGACACTAAGAGCCTTGTCAAAGGACACATTGCAAACGATGAATTGGGATCATGATCGAAAACGACGCTGTGATCCTTCATTTTGATCAATGCTGATCAATGAACCACTGTGCTGCGCAAGTATTCTACCGCGTGCTGTACTGTGTTCTGTTCTGTGTTCTGTGACACCAAGAGCCTTCCTTACACGTTGCAGACGATGAAATGGGGATTATCACCGTCTCGGCCTACTTTTCATCAGAACGAACCAAAATCATAACAATAATCATCATAAATTCACCATCCCCAACACAGTCCACACTCTCGTCACCCCCCCCCCCCCCCCCCGCCCCGATCCGACAGGAATGAGATCCAGCCACCCATCCATCAAATCCACTTTTAGGTACCCGAGGAGATGGAGGAGGACAGACCACCATACGACTTCCAGAACATGTCCTGGGATGAATTTACCAATCTTGCAGACGACTACTTGAGAACGGAATACGGCACAGTAAAAATCAACTCCATCGGCACAATGGAACAATATCAAGACAACTTAAGATCACATATGCCAGAAACCAGCACATGACCCTGAACTGTTTCACTAACAATTAAGATACCTTAAACAATGAAACCAGGATTTCAACCGCTGATCGTCCTCCAAATTCCTCATACTTTTCCCTTCTTCTCCACGCCCATGTACCACAAAATTAGGCAGCTGGGGAGGGTCGCAAGGAGCTTGCCCCACACTGCCCCGCGTGCCTTCAGTGCACAAAAATTATTTGATCATACCGTCCCCTGAATTCCAAAGTGTGCTTTATGTCAATTGGCACAGAGAACACATTGGAACTCAGGGGACGATATATCGAATTTAGAATGCGAAGCTCTTCATGGAGACTTCGTGAGCTCAATTCAACTGACCCAACTTGCCCTTTTCGTTGTAACATAACACTGTTGCGTGACTGCAGTTCGCAATTACCGGGATATTGATTGTCTATTGATAATTCGGATATTAAGTTTGTCACACGCACATACGAACAAATCTTTATTTACATCTGAATAGCTGCAATCCACTTCGATTTTACGGGAATACGGGCTTATTGTAGTTTTACGAAAATACTTCGAGAATCTCTTTCCCTGTCAAAAAAGAAGTCTGCGACGTTAGCTGAACTCGGTTTGCATGTATCCCGATCAACGATATTTGACTGCTATCACCGATACGTGTGTCGTCAGGCGAAGTATCATGGTCTACCTGTGCATCAGTGTTTCCGCACACCTCTAGCCCCTTGTCCAAACGTGGCCTGAAATGCCATATTTTAATTTTTGGATTTGGTTCGTCCTCAAAAAGGTTTTATTAAAATCTGGGCATCAAAGAAGTCCTTTCTTATTTCAAATCCCCTGAACTCTGGGTGTGTACGGCCAGAGTCTGGCCCGGCATGTTTTCTTTTTCAAAGGGCCCACAATCGGGACAACACAAGCCAGTAAGGCTTTCAAAAGCACCACAGGCTCTCAACATATGGGTTTTATTGAAATATGGCCAAACAGAGGGCTTTTCTTATTTGACATTCTCACCCCCTGTGAACACAGGATGATTGCGACCCAACATGCTTTTCATCGAAGCAATCCTCAGTCATGAAAATAAATGTCACTTATAACTTTTTAAGAAAACATCAGACTTTCGATATGGGTTTTGATAGAATCCGGACAAAAGGCGGATTTTTCCTCTTTATCATTCCCATGTGAACTCTATATATGTTAAACCAGGGTCCGACCCGGTCTGGTTATCATGAATACCAGCTGCAATTATAATTTCCTGAATGGTTTGTTTCCTTTCAGACCACTCCAGTATGCTGGGGAGCTGACAGTCGCTCGCCGTTGTTCGGTGGTTCTCTCCTGTACTCCGATAAAACTGCCGTGGTCATGATTAGCCGTGGTGCAGAAATGTGTGACCTTAACCACCAATAAATACATACATCGCTCCAAGTTCTCCAAGTTATCGGTTTTATTGAAATCCTTGTCGAAAAGTGGACATTTATTTTTATTTAACCCGATTCACTCACCCCTCACCCCCCCCCCCCCTCCCTCGCCCGTGTACTTCGGATGTGCTTAACCAGGGTCCGATCAAGCCTCGTCTTCTTGCAGGCACCCAAGATAAGGATTTATTGAATGCGCGGCCTAAAATCAAACTTTTTTTATTTCACATTATCATGTGAACTACGGATGTAAATGAGCCCAACACAAGATACCAGTAGTCACTAGTGAACTCTGACACCCCCCCCCCCCTCCCCCGGACTCTCAAGAAGTAGGCTTTATTGAAATTCGCCTAAAAAGTGGAATTTTTCGAATTTTGCCATCCCCTTGTGAACTTCCGAATTGTTCAACTGGTGTCCAACCCGACCTGCTTTTCATGTTAACTAGTTCAATTTCAAATTCGTGAATACACGAGTCATTAATTGCCATTGAAACCACCACAGACTGCCATGTCATGGGAGTCTCAATGCAATTTTGGCCCAAAAGCTGACTATTCTTATTTGCCACCCTTCGTGGACATTTAATGTGTTCAACTGTGGACGGGACCTAAAGGCCGACTTCTCTTATTTGTCACCCCATGTGAACTCCGGATGTGTCTAACTAGGATCCACCCGCCCTGGATTTCCTTCGAACTAACCCAAATCATAAGAGCATATGTCGTTAGGAACCTTTGATACCGGACTCGGCTACCAAGATTAGGTTTTTCAGTGAAATCCAGGCCTGAGACCGGAGTAATATTATTGGACAACAACTTGTGAACTCCAGATGTGTTAAGCCATGGTCTGACATGGCCTGGTGTTTAGGCAGTCGAGGTCGAATCGTAACACGGGTCACTAGTTAAAGGACCATTCCCGGTTCTCGTAATACTGCGATGGTTGGGAAAGTTTTTATTGAGTGGGCCCCGTCGTGAGATACACTTCACAATGTTTCCAGTTAGAAGGCTTATCTGCACCTTCCAAACCATCGCAGACGAGGCCCCTCACCAAAAGAGTAGCTGGCTTTACTCAGGTAAGCACTCCCCCCCCCCCCCCACCCCGCCGTCCCTCGCAAATATTTGGGCAGTGTATTTCAGGCATAGGCCCTATCGGTTGAAAACGCACAGAATATCGCAGAACGAGGACTTCCAGTGCAAGACGAGGACGACGTAGCGGTAACTAGGTCCCCATTCGAGCAAAAGTGTACAGTTCAATGCACCCCCACACCCACAAAAACGAATCGCGCATTATAGGAGTGGGCCCTGTCGTCAAAAGCTGATCGGCACAGTTTAGACGTGGCTCCCGATCAACAAATAGTGGAAAGTCCGACGGTGCCTTGTAGGGCGTGGTCCCAGTAGGTAAAAAGCTCACAGCTCATTACAAAACTATATTCTAAAATCAGTTGAGTTATTTATTTATTTATTGGTGTTTAAGGTCACATACTTATGCACGATGGCTAATCGTGACCGTTGGAGTTTTACAGATTTAGGAAGCTGGAGTAACCGGAGAGACCCATCGAGCATTGACGAGCAACTGTCAGCTTTTCAACTTTCCAACTTTTTACAGCGGTTAAAAACATGTGCAGTCCTTGACGTTATCGTGCGCCCATGTACGCAACCAGGATAAAGTGCCTTGCCCACGGACCCAGCGCGGGTCGTCCCGGATGGGGATCGAACTCGGGACCTCTACCATGGAAGTCCAACGGTGATCCACTGTGCCAAACGTCGCCGTGATCCTTCAGTTTGATCAAACTCGACTCTGATGTTCTATCTATTGCTGTTAGCTGAAAATCAGGTGATAGAAACACGTATTTTGTAATTGATCCCTTCGACTCAATCAGCGAGCGTCATTGTATTATTAAGCAGAGCAGACGATTAGCCAGTAAATCGCGTATTGTTGTTCTCAGTTAGTAAATGATTATGGCGCTTTGAATAAATAAATATTTATTTACTTATTGGTGTTTAAGGTCACATACTTATGCACGATGGCTAATCATGATCGTGACAGTTTTACGGGTGGTGGAAGCCGAAGTACCCGGAGAGAACCACCGAGCAACTACGAACAGCTGCCAGCTCTCCAACATCGTAACTATGAACTCTGCACCGCGGCACAGGCAAGGTTAGATTGGTTGAAGACATGCACACCTTCGACGTGCAGTACGCCTTATTCCACAGCGTTATCGTGCCCCCATGTAGGCAATCGGGGCTAAGTGCCTTGCCCAATGACACAACGCGGGAGAGCGAAGCAGTCGCTGAAATGGTCACCCGTCCAACTACTAACCGCGCTCGACGTTGCTTAACAGCTGCCAGCTCCCCGACATCGTAACTCAGCACTGCAGCACAGGCAGGGTTAGATTAATTGAACACATGCGCACTATCGACGTGCAGTACGCCTTTGTGCACGGCGTCATCGTGCCCCCATGTGGACCATCGGGGTTAAGTACCTTGTCCAAGGACACAACGCGGGAGTCCGAATCGATCGCTCAGACGGTTACCCATCTGAGGACTAGCGGGCTCGACGTGGCTTAACTTCGGTGATCTGACGAGAACCAGTTACCGCAACGCCACCCCCCCCCCCCCCCCCCCCCCTTGAATAAATAATCTGTGTCTGTTAATTGAGCTTTCCCATTTGCCATGATGTTGAGTTTGATTTGTTTACCGTTGTTTGGGCCACACTGGAGGATATAAATGTTTCTTCTTTAACTGGCAGATACTCCAGTCATGTAAAATAAATCATTTATATCGTTCATTCGTCTTTACTTCAGGTCTACCATAAGTCCATAGAAAGTGTTCCTGTCATGCTGTGCTAGAGTTACATTAAATGTCGTATAAACGAGTTGTAATTCCAGGCCAAACCCCAGTCATAACACTGTAAGAGTTATTCAAGATTCTGACTTCTGAAAGTATGAAATCTTTCAAACGCGTCTCCCGAGAAATCTCAAAATATCTGCTCAGATGCATGGGGGTGTTTAAGGGCTCTGGAATTCAAAATTTTCGTAACGAGGGCTGAACCATGGTCGGTCCGTCGTACCCACCCCACCCCCTGAACACACCTTGAAAATCGTTACGACGCCCCCGTTCTTTAAATCTTGTATATTAATATTGATAAAATGCAAAACGTTTCTGAATAACCTTCATATGGAAAAGCGACACACATATATCACGTTGCCTAAATGACTCCCATAGTAGTAGTAGAAGTCGAAGAAGTTACTGAAATTAACATCTCTTGAAGCAGATCGCAGAATGAAACACAGTACAGACGATATAATATAACCATCACAGTTGGCCTTGAGAATAATGCAGACACACAAGATATGTATTGGAAAGCAAAAGTAACTTCTAAGGCCGGCTAGGCTATAATTTGCCAACCCCTTGTGAACTTCAAACACGCCTGATCTGCCCTATTTTCCTGCGAAGAACCGTCCAAATTTTGAGTACACGAGCTATGAGTTGCATTTGATACCCCCTCACACTCAGTTAAGTGGGCTTTTTTAATGACCCTGGGACCGAAATCTGACTATTCATTACGGACACTTCAGGTTCTCAAGATATAGATTTTATTGAAGTATGAGTCTAAAATCGGATTTTCTTATGTAACATCCCTATGTTAACCCCTGACCCAGCGTAACGCCAAAAGCTAGCCAGCAATATTCAGCATTCAATTTTCATTATTTTTACATTTTTGATTTTAAAAACATAACTTACGACTCCTCTTTGGAACGAGCTCATTTAGCTTATTCCTTCCAATGATGGGTCATAAGCTATGTTTTTCATGCACAAAATGAATAAAGAATTATTCAATAATTCTGCTTGCATGTAATGTCTGCTTTCGGTGTCAGGTAAAGGGTTAACTCCGGATATGTTCACCTCAGAGCCTACCCATTGTAGCAGGCGAAGGGACCGCGTCATGAATGAGATAGCAACAAAACATGAAGATTAATTATTGGAGTGTCGTTCGAGAAGTGCCCCTCCCCCACCAAGCTGAACATGAGCGCATGGAGGATTAGAGCCTCGCCGATTTTGATCGCGAAATGTGGATTTCAGGCGAGGGCCTTTTCATCGGTGTACGGACTGTACTTTGAAGGCGAGGGCTTCCTCTTACAAAAGTGGAAGATAAGGTCGAAATGCAGCTCACTGTGTACGGACAAGCCACGCTGGTAACTAGGACTCTCTTCAGATGATGTTTTTGAACACAGAAAGCGCAATTGGATGAGTTTTTTGAGGGTGGACAGTGACCCCCAGCCCTCGATAAAATGCTGAGTGTTTTATACGAAACATTCAGCCGCCTCCCCAAGATCGAAAACGGCTCCCCCGCCCATATACCCCCCCCCCACACACACACACACAGCCACCACACACAAACACACACACACACACACACACACACACACACACACGCATATATACTCGGTAAGAGCGATTGTTTCTTTGAAGGTAATTTAAATGCCCCCGCCCCCTCCCCATTCGATAAAAACAGTTTATGTGAATAGCAAGGTGCACTCCTCTCTCCCCTCATCGTTATAACACGATGTTTTGCAGACGAGAGCCTGCCTCATCATAAACGGACGGCGTGGGTGATGTTAATGTTATCGGGAGAGTGACCGGCAATTTGAGCCTCCTCTCTGGTAAAAGCGGACGTGCATCTCACGACGAGGCCCACTGAATAAAAACCTTCCAAACATTGCAGGTGAGGCGTCTCGTCAAAAAAAGTCGAAAGTAGCCGGCTAAACTCGGATAAGACCACAGCCGCCCCCGCCCCCTCGAAAAAATGGACACTTTATCCGAGGCATAGGACCTCATGGTAAAAAGCACACTGCACATTGCAGAACGAGGACCCCCCTCCTCCTTCATAAGACGTGGACGGTGCAGTGGAGACTAGGTCCCCATCCGATAAAAAGCGGACAGTTGAATGCATGCACCCCCCCCCCCCCCACACGCCCATAAAAACGAACCAAGCATCACAGGTGAGAGCTCTCCCATAAAAAGCGGATCGGAACAGTTCAGACGTGGCTCCCGCTCGACAAGTAGTGGACTGTCCGACGGTGTCTTACTGGATGAGGCTTCGTTAAGTAAAAAGCTCACAGCCCATTGCAGAATTATACACTAAAATCATTTGGGTTAAAAATTTCCTCAAATCAACAGAGTTGAGTGAGTTCGACTCGTTCTGTACGACCCCCAGCTCTCCTAGATGTAACGCGGAAGTGCTACAATAAGTGAGGTATGCGTATGCGTGGTTAGAGGGGTTATCTGTCAGTTCATACGCCCATACTGGCTGAAGGTGCAGATGGGAAGACACATTCTCTTCTATGTGTGGGGTATCCTCGACGCGGTATGTTGGCCAAATGGAATTCACTCGTCGACCTGTGTATGGTCAGGTTCTCTAGCAGGTGCTTCCATAGATGACTATTTGCCTGCTATATTGTGGGAAATGTTTTTTAAAATTCACCCATTTTTAGGCATATTTTCTTGATACCATTTCCAGTTGGAATTGCTGAAGGGACGTTAGCTTATGTTTGCTAAAATGCATAGAACATATTTCCAATTTTTATTTGCCATTTTACATGGGCCTAGCACCACATCCCATCTATTTTTGCTCTAGTGGATCGTAAGTTCATACTGATTTCTGAAACTTTGTCACTCATACACACATGAAACGCGAGTTTGTTTTGCCGGTGAACGAAGTCGGAGAAAACCACCGAGCTGCGGCGAGTAACTATTAGACTCTTAACTTTTTAACCTGTTAGAAACGGAGTTGATAGTGTCAGAAGACAAGTATTCTACCGCGTACTGTTGTGCTGTGTTCAGTAGTACACCATGACACTAAGAGCCTTGTCAAAGGACACATTGCAAACGATGAATTGGGATCATGATCGAAATGATGTCGCGATCCTTCAGTTTGATCAATGCTGATCAATGAACCACATATATATAATGCTGCCTAAATGACTCCCATAGTTGTAGTAGCAATATGAGGGAATTTCATTTAAAACCATCTTCTCTGGACCCCCAACCAGAGTGCTTTTGTATTTGGTATACAACATCTTTAGGGAGGTGAAATTCAAGATTGTTCAAATCGGGGCTCTGGGTTAATATTTGGGTCCCCTATGGTAGCCCAAATTTAAACTTAGTGCGATATGAGGAAATTTCTTTAAAAATCTTCTTCAGATCCCGCATTCAGAAGCTTTCACATTTGGTATACAGCATCCTGGTGGTGGAAGGGAAGGGAAAGGCTCAGACTCAAGTTTGTTCAAGTTAATTTTCTTGGTTGATATTTGGACTCTCATGTTTTGCATTACTGGAAATCGGGGCATTATTTCTGTGGTAAATAATCCTCCTATAAACCCCCGATATGTTCAACCAGCGTCTGATTTTTCTTATTTTGTCATCCACGTGAGAACCACGTGTGGGATCCTGCAGGTTCCGACCTGTCAGGAATGTCATCCGAATTCGTCCAAATGATGACATACGAATCATCAGTTCGCTCTGATACCACTCCAGACTCTCCGGGGCGTAGCTAGGATTTCCTTTTGAGGGGGTGGGGGCATATTTGTTAACGGCTGCCAGGTCGATATATGCAACGGGCATATACGGAGGCTGGGGGAAGAAGTAGGTATGGACCTCCCATTGTTGTTGTTGTGTGTGTGTGGGGGGGGGGGGGGGGGGCTACTCTCAATCCCCACCCCGCCAATTGGAGGGCCATACTCATCACACCTCAGGCCTACGTTATTTCCTCCCATTGGTGGGTTTCGGGAAGGGGTCTACCCGAGAAAATTTTGAAAATACTCTCAGAGTGAATCTGGGCGCCTCTGGTGCTTCAATTTTTCCATTTTGAGTGGGACACTAAATTTAAGGGTTAGGGGCAGACCTGAGAATTTATTGGCATCTGGGGGTAACAGTGGACCTTTCGTATTTGCCATACCCTTTGAACTCCGGGTAATTATGACCAACCAGCGTCTGATGCGACCTGGTATTCCTTGATCCGAGCCGAAATCAGTGAATCATTAGTAACCGCTGAGACCACACCAGACTTTTAGATATTGTTTCTTTTTGGAATCCGGTTCGAAAAAAATGGTTTTCTTTGTTTGCTATCTCTTGAGAACTCCGGGTGGGTTCCACCAGGGTCCGCCCCGGCCCACTTTTCATCAGAACGAGTTCAAATCATGATAAAAATCATCATGATTTCAGTATCCCCAACACAGTCCACACTCTCGCCCCCCCCCCCCCCCCCCCGCCCACCTCTTTGCATCACATAGGACAGAAGGCGGGAAGAAGGTCGACGAGATGGAAGTTAACCGACTTAAACTTGGATCACCTACCGGTTCTGATCAATCCAACCACCCATCCCTCAAATCCACTTTTTAGGTACCCGAGGAGATAGAGGAGGACAGACCACCATACGACTTCCAGAACATGTCCTGGGATGAATTTACCAACCTTTCAGACGACTGCTTGAGAACGGAAAACGGCTCAGTAAAAATCAACTCCATCGGCACAATGAAACAATATCAAGACAACTTAAGATCACATATGCCAGAAACCAGCACATGACCCTGAACTGTTTCAATAACAAATAAGATACCATAAAAAACGAAACCAGAATTTCAACCGCGGATCTTCCTCCAAATTCTTCATACTTTCCCCTCCTTCTCCACGCCCATGTACCACAAAAGTAGGCATCTGTGGAGGGTCTCAAGGAGCGTGCCCCACACCGTCCTTACGTGCCTTCGGCGCACAGAAATCATTTGATCATACCGTCCCCTGAATTCCAAAGTGTTCTGTGTGTCAGTTCTCACAAAGAACACATTGGAACTCAGGGGACGATATATCAAATTTAGAATGTGAATCTCTATTACATGGAGACTCCGTGAGCTCAATTCAACAGACCCAACTTGCCTTTTCGTTGTAACAAAACACTGTTGCGTGACTGCGTTGGCAGCTACCTGGATATTGATTTTCCTTTGATAATTCGGATATTAAGTTTGTCACGCGCACATATAATCAAATCTTTATTTACATTTGAATAGCTGCAATCCACTTCGATTTTACGGGAATACGGGAATATTGTGGTTTTACGAAAATATTACGAGAATCTGATTCCCTGTCCAAAAAGAAGTCTGTGACCTCAGCTGAACTCGGTTTGCATGTATCGCGATCAACGATATTTGACTGTTATCACCGATGCGTGTATCGTCAGGCGAGGTATCATGATCTACCTGTGCATTAGTGTTTCCTTACACCTCTTGTCCCTTGTCCAAACATGACTTGAAATGCCATATTTTAATTTTTTGGTTTGGTTCGTCCTTAAAAGGTTTTATCGAAATCTGGGCATCAAAGAAGTCCTTTCTTATTTCAAATCCCCTGAACTCCGGGTGTGTACGGCCAGTCTCTGACCCGGCATGTTATTATTCCAAAGAGCCCCAATCGGGACAACACAAGCCAGCAAGACTTTCACGGGCACCACAGGCTCTCAACATATGGGTTTTATTGACATATGGCCAAACAGAGGGCTTTTCTTATTTGGCATTCTCACCCCATGTGAACATAGGATGATTCCGACCCAGCATGCTTTTTCATCGAAGCAATCCTTAATCATGAAAATACATGTCACTTGTAACTTTTAAGAAAACCCCAGACTTTCGATATGGGTTTTGATAAAATCCGACCAAAAAGCGGATTTTTCCGATTTATCATTCCCATGTGAACGTTAGATATGTTAAACCATTGTCTGACCCGGCCTGGTTATCATGGGTACCAGCTGAAATTATAATTTCGTGAATGGTTTGTTACCTTTCAGACCACTCCAGACGCACAAGATATGAATGAATTGAAATCTGAGCCTTTCTTATACACCTGCAAACTTAAGATGTGTTTTTCAAGAGCTGATTCGACCTGGGTTTTTTCACCCAAGTTAGCGAATCATAATGACTCGGGTACTTAGTTGCCTTTGAGATCATTACCAGTTCTCCAAGATATCGGTTTTATTGAAATCCTGGTCGAAAAGTGGACATTTATTTTTATTTTCCCCGCCTTCCCTCCCCCTTCCAAGACCCCCCCCCCCCCACCCTATGTATTACGGATATGCTTAACTAGGGTCCGATCAGAACTCGTTTTCATGCAGGCACCCAAGATATGGATTTATTAAACTCGCGGCCTAAAATCACACTTTTTCATTTCACATTGTCATGTGAACTACGGATGTAAATGTGCCCAACATAACATAACAGTAGTCAATACTGAATTCTGAGCCCTCCCGGACTCTCAAGAAGCTGGCTTTATTGAAATTCGTCTAAAAGTGGAATCTTTTGAATTTTGCCACCCCCGTGTGAACTTCCGAATTGTTCAACAAGTGTCCGACCCGACCTGCTTTTCATCTCAACTGGTTCAAATTATGAATACACGAGTCATCAATTGGCCTTGAAACCACCAAATGCTGCCATGCAATGGGGGTCTCAATGCAATCTGGGCCCAAAAGTTAGACATTTAATGCGCTCAACTGTGAGCGGGACCTAAAAGCGGACTTCTCTTATTTGTTATCCCCCCGTGAACTCCGGATCCGTCTAACTGCCCTGGATTTCCTGCGAACTAACCGAAATCACAAGAGCATATGTCGTTAGGAACCTTTGATACTGGACTCGGCTACCAAGATTAGATTTTTCAGTGAAATCCAGGCCTGAGACAGGAGTAATATTATTGAACAACAACTTGTGAACTCCAAATGTGTTAATCCATGGTCTGACATGGCCTGGTGTTTAGGCAATCGAGGTCGAATCGTAACACGGGACACTAGTTAAACGACCATTCCCGGTTCTGGTAATTCTGCGATGGTTGGGAAAGTTTTTATTGAATGTGCCCCGTCGTGAGATACACTTCACAATGTTTCCAGTTAGAAGGCTTATCAGCACCTTCCAGACCATCTCAAGGCCTCTCTCCACAAGAGTAGTTGGCGTTACTCGGAGAAGCACCACCCCCCCCCCCTCCCCCGCCGTCCCTCGCCGTCCCTCGCAAAAATATGGACAGTGTATTTCAGGCATTGGCCCTATCGGTTGAAAGCGCACAGAATATTGTAGAACGAGGACCTCCATTGCAAGACGAGGACGGCGTAGAGGTAACTAAGTCCCCATCCGAGCAAAGATGGACAGTTCAATGCACGCAACCTCTCCCTCTTACCCCCCCCCCCGCCTATAAAAAAAAACGAATCACGCATTATAGGAGTGGGCTCTGTCGTCAAAAGCTGGCAGGCACATTTTAGACGCGACTCTCGCTCGACAAATAGTGGAAAGTCTGACGGTGCCTTGTAGGGCGGGGGTTCCAGTAGGTAAAAAGCTCACAGCTCATTACAAAACTATATTCTAAATACAGTTGAGTTTTTTATTTATTTTGGTGTTTAAGGTCACATGCTTATTTATGCACGATGCCTAATCGTGGCAGTTTTACAAGTGGAGGAAGCTGGAGTAATCGGAGAGAACCACCGAGCATCGACGAGCAATTGTCAGCTTCTCAACATTCCAACTCTGTTCAAGCTCCGCCAAGACAAGGTTACAGCGATTGAAAACATGTGCAATACGCCTGAGTATGTGGCGTTATCGTGCGGCCATGTAGGCAACCGAGATAAAGTGCCTTGCCCAAGAACATAACGCGGGTCGTCCCGGACGATGATCGAACTCGGGACCTCTACCATGGAAGTCCAACAGTCTACCACTGTGCCACTGCGATCCAACAGTTGTGTTAAAAATTAACCCAAATCAACGGGGTGGAGTGAATATGACCCGATTGTGTAGGACCCCCCCCCCCCACCCCTCCCACCACACACACACTTTCTTGCTATAATGTGGACAGTGCTAATTAACCACCCTTTAACCGACCAGGCTTCTTCATTTATAATAAATTTCTCTGATATTGTAAAATATAAAGTTTCGTCCAATATCATTAACTACACAAAACGTTCTTCATTTAATCTCAATGTCAACAAGGAAAAATGTTGGTGTGTTTGAGTGATTGTGTATGTACCTGGGTCGAGTGGTTATCTGTCGGTTCACAAACCTATACTGACTATAGGTGTAGATTGAAGGGGACACTCTCTTCACTGAGTGGAGGATCCTGGTGTACTATGGGGTACGTTGGCCAGATGGAATCTACTCGCCGATCAGTTTGTCAACTTAATCCGAAATCTGGGTGCTATCATGTTCTCCAGCAGGTACTTCCACAGATGACTACTTACCAGCTATATTTTTGGAACATTTTTCGAACATCACCCATTTTTATGCATATTTTTCATGATACCACTTTCAGTTGGAATTGAAGTTAGCTAATGTTTGCTAAAATGCATAAAACATGTTTCCAATTTTTATTACCCTTTTACATTGGCCTAGCACCACATCCCATCTATTTTTGCTCTAGTGGATCGTAAGTTCATACTGATTTTTGAAACTTTGTCACTCATACACACTTGTAAACGCGACTTTGTTTTGCCTACGAACGAAGCCGGAGAAAACCACCGAGCTTCGGTGAGTAACTATTAGACTCTAACCTTTGAACCCGGTAGAAACGGAGTTGATAGTGTCAGAAGACAAGTATTCTACCGCGTACTGTTGTGCTGTGCTCAGTAGTACAAAATGACACCAAGAGCATTGTCTAAGGACACATTGCAGACGATGAATGGGGGTCATGATCGAAACGACGCCGTGATCCTTCAGTTTGATCAATGAACCATTGTGTTCCGCTTTTTCGACGCTGATGGTCTAGCTGTAACACTTATTCAAGATTCTGATCCGCATCGAATTGTGCAAAAAGAAGTTCAGAGACGGCTGAACCGGGTGGGGGGTCAGACCCCCCCCCCCCCACCCCGCCACACACACACACTTTTTTGCCGGGCCATGTTTTGTTGTATGCATATATTTTAACACAAACAATGCCTGGTAAACACGGGGCGGATCCAGAGCCTCCCCCATATTTTCGCCAGCTATGTTTCTCTCGTACTGGTGTAAGGTTAGCGTGTTTGATGTTTGTCAGAATTGTGACTATCATACAGCTGGTTAAGCAGTTGCATAGGTCTGAAAATCTCGTAGAATTGTTAAGGGCTCTCAAAGTGTGAAATCATTCAAATACGCCTCCTGAAAAATCTCCAAATATCCGCTCAGATGCATGGAAATGGGGGTTTTGGGACACTGGAATTTAAATTTTTGTACCGCGGCCCGTTTTACCGACGACCATCGATCGCCCTATCCAGCCCCAACCCCTCCCCAACCCCACTTTGAAAATCGTTCCGGCGCCCTTGTTCTTTAAATCTCGTATATTAATATTGATAAAATACAAAACGTTGTTTCAATGACCATCATATGGAAAAGCGAACATATATATTACGTTGCCTAAATGACTCCTATATTAGTAGTAGAAGACGAAGAAGTTATTGCAATTAACATCTCTTGAGGCAGATCGCAGAATGAAACTGTACAGTTGACCTTAAGAGCAATGCAGACACTCAAGATATGGACTGGAAAGAAAATGTAGCTTCTATAAGGCCGACTTGGCTATAATTTGCCAACCCCTTATGAACTTCAAACACGCCTGATCTATCCTCTTTTCTCGTGAAGAACCGTCCAAATTACACGAGCTATAAGTTGCATTTGATACCCCCCTCACACTCAGTTAAGAGTTTTTTTTTAATGACCCTGGGACCGAAATCTGACTATTCATTACGGACACTTCAGGCTCTCAAGATATAGATTTTATTGAAGTATGAGCCCAAAATCAGATTTTCTTATGTAACATCCCCATGTTAACCCCTGACCCAGCGTAACGCCAAAAACTAGACAGCAATATTCACAAAAATCACCATTCAGTTTTCATTATTTTTACATTTTTTGTTTTAAAAACATAACTTACGACTCCTCTTTGGAACAACCTCATTAAGTTTATTCATTCAAATGATGGGTCATAAGCTATGTTTTCATGCAAAAAATAAAACAAATAATTATTCAATAATTTTGCTTGCTTGTGATGTCTGCTTTTGGTGTCAGGTAAAGGGTTAACTCCTGATATGTTCAGCTTAGATCCTACCCACCGCAGCAGGCGAAGGGACCGCGTCAAGAATGAGGTAGCAACAAAACATGAAGAGTAAATATTGGCGTGTCTTTCGAGAAGTGCCCCCCCCCACCCCCCACACACACACACACCCAAGCTGAACTTGAGCGCATGGAGGATTAGAGCTTCGCCGATTTTGATCGCGAACTGTGCATTTCTCCCAACATGTATACTCGGTAAAAGCGATTGTGTCTTTGAAGGTAATTTAAATGCACCCCCCCCCCCCCCCCACCATTCGATAAGAACAGTTGTTGTTTATAGCAGGATGCACCCCTCCCTCCCCTCCTTGTTATAACACAATGTTTTGCAGACGAGAGCCTCCCTGATCAAAACGGGCGCCGTGGATGATGTTAATGTCATCGGAAGAGTGACCGGCAATTTGAGCCTGCTCTCTGGTAAAAGCGGACGTGCATCCGAGGACGAGGCCCACTGAATAAAAACCTTCCAAACCATTGCAGGTGATGCGTCTCGTCAAAAAAGGTCGAAAGTAGCCGGCTTAACTCGGATAAGACCACCTCGAAGAAATGGAGACTGTGTTTCAGGCATAGAACCTCACCATAAAAAGCACACTGCACATTGCAGAACGAGCCCCCCCCCCCCCCCCCCCCCCCATCCCCTTCTCGTTAAAAGACGTGGACGGTGCAGTGAAGACGAGGTCCCCGTCCGATAAAAGTAAGACAGTTGAATGCATGCATCCCCCCCACCCCCCCCCCCCCTCCCCACACACACACACATACACGCATATGTATTCGGTAAAAGCGATTGAGTCTTTGAAGGTAATTTAAATACACCCCCCCCCCCCCCTCCCCATTCGATAAGAACAGTTGTTGTGAATAAAAAGATGCCCCCTCCCCCCCCCCCCCCTCGTTATAACACGGTGTTTTGCAGACGAGAGTCTCCCTCATCAAAAACGGTCGGCGTGGATGATGTTAATGTTATCGGGAGAGTGACCGGCAATTTAAGCCTCCTCTCTTGTAAAGGCGGACGTGTATCTCACGACGAGGCCCACTGAATAAAAACATTCCAAACCATTGCAGGTGAGGCGTATCGTCAAAAAAGGTCGAAAGTAGCCTGCTTAACTCGGATAAGACCCCCCCCCCCCCCCCCCTCCCGAAAAAATGGACACTGTTTTTCAGGCAAATAAAAAGCACACTGCACTACCCCATATCTGGACTTCGTATAACAATTGGCTGTGTATTAAAGCTTAGTATAGTGTTTTCATGGCCCCATGGGGGAGAATCCTCTTGACTTTGTTAAGACTATAGTTCGCGAGTGCTATTTTGGAATATAATCGAGAAAAATGTGCCTGGTAAGTCAAATGTTCGTCAATGGTTATTCCAAGAAACTTTAGGGATTTTACAGCCTCTGTGTCGGGGCACAGTCTACAGATTACATTTATGAAGGGATTTCATTGCAAAATTCTAGCATGGCTCAGTATAATGTCTAGATGAAAACGTCGTATTTTAGCCGTGACGGCCGCTCAAGCCGGTAACCTAGTTTTATTTAGCACAGCCTACAGTTCATATTTATGAAGCGATTTCATTGTAACGTAGAAGGATAACGCGATATGATATCTAGATGAGACTGCCCTATTTTGTTCACTATAGTTCAGCCGTTACCGCCGCCTGGTCACGTGACCTAGATTAATTTAGCACTGTTTGTATGAAGGGATTTCATTGTAACTTGGTAGGATAATTTGGTATGATATCTAGATGAGACTCTCCTATTTTGGTCGTAATCGGCCAACCTTGACCGCCGAGCTGTCGCGTTACCTAGATTCCTAAAGCAAAGTCTAAGAGTAATATTTATGAAGGGATTTCATTGCAACTTGGTAGGATAACTCGTTTTGGAATAAGTTGACAGTAATTTAGTAATTTTGGTAGACATACATTAACAGTGAGGGCCACGTTAACCCAGTCCTCACTTCTTTAACATAGTCTGAATCACAAATTATTCTTATTGAAAACATAGCATACAGGGAACAGAAATTAACACATTCACAACTATCATTGTCGTATTTCATAATTCTTTCATAAACATTCATTATTATCCTTTTCACCAAACACTACACACAGCCAAGCTAAGCTACAGTGTTATTGACACTTTCATTTGAACCATTCACACACATACATACACACAAACGCGATTGGTTTGCTGGTTAACGCAGCCGGAGAAAACCGCCGAGCTGTGTTAAGTAACTATTAGACTCTCCAACATTTTAACCCTGTAAAAACCGGACTGACGGTATCAGAAACCAATTATACACCCGCGTGCTGTTCTGTTGTGCTGTGTTCATTTGTACACAATGGTACCACACACCACATGGGAAAAAGACACAAAGAACATTGTCTAAGAACACATGACAGATGATGAATGAGGATCATGGGCGAACATTCACCGTGATCTTTTAAATTGAAAATCACTGTGCTGATTAATGAACCATTGCACTTCTCAAACTCGACTCTGAAGTTCTGTTTGTGACAGATATTCAAGATTCTGGTCCACTTCGTTGAAAAAAACAAATACTTGTTGTTTAGATGTAGTCTATTTAATATAGATAAAATGCAAAACGTTTTGTGAATGACTTTGATGTATAGAAAGCGAAAATACATATAACGTTGCCCAAATGGCTCCCATATGATAAAAATACATATACAGCACGTTGCCCAAATGACGTTAAACACGGTTGAAACTCTACCTGATTTTCACCCAAATGAGTCAAAGTCACGACAAACATGTTATTAGTTGCTATTTTAGGTCACTCTATGATCTAAAGATGTGGTCATTTTTTAAATCAGGCCAAAATGCATATTTTTTTTATTTTCTATCCTCTTGCTAATTGGGAATGGATTCAACCAGAGGCCAACGCGGATTAGCTTTCTTGCCAACGACCACAAATCATGTTAACGTGAATCATTACTTATCTTTGAGACAACTACAAGATCTCAAGTTAAGGATTTTATTGAAATATGGGACTGAAATGGATCCTTTCCTTGTTTGCCACCCCTGTGTACCCCAGATGTGTTCATTTATGATCCGACTCGCCGTGGTTTTCATACAATTTACTTGACAACACAAGTAATTAGCACCCTTGAGACCACTCCGGGTTCTAAAGATTATAGGCTTTTTATTGAAAGCTGGACCTGAAATGGGATTATTCTAATTTGCCATCCACTTACCAATACCGAATGTATTTCGCCAGGGTCGGAATGGGTCTGTTTTCATACAAACAAACCCAGATTATGACAACGTCGATCATTATTTTTATTTCGAGCCCCAAATCGGCCTTTTCTCACGTGTCATACCATTGCGAACTCTGGATGTGTACAAGCCGCGTCCGAGCATGTCTGGTTTTCATCCAACTGAACCCGCCTCAATGACAAGACGAGTCATGGTAGTTTTTGCCAGCACTGCTGACTCTCAAGATATGGGTTTAATTGGAATGTAAACAATGGCTAAGGCGGACATGGCTATATTTTGCCAACCCCTAGTGAATTTCGGATTCGCGGGATCTGTCCTGTTTTTGTGACGAACAGTCCAAATTATGAATACACATGTCATACCTTACATCTGAGACCCATTCGCACTGAGATAAGTGTCTATTCTATAGGGGCATTCCAGACTCTAAAGATAAAGATTTTTTTTAAATCAGAGCGTAAAAGCGAACGGTTCTTATTTAACATCCCCATGATGTTAACTCCGGATATGTTCAATTGGAATCCTACCCACCATAGCAGGCGAAGGGGCAGTGTCAAAAATGCGACAGCAGGAAAACGGGAGAATTGGAGTGTCGTTCGAGACCTTTGGCGAATGGAGGACGAGAGCTTCACCGATTTTGACCACGAACTGTGCATTTTAGGTGAGGGCCTTTTCATCAGAACACGGACCGTACTTTCAGGCGAGGGCTTCTTCTTAACAAAGTGAAATGTAAGTTCCATAGGTAGCTAACCACGAGCGGTAAAGCCACGGTAGTAACTAGTACTTTCTTCAGAAGATGAGTAATTTACAAGCAGTTGAATGAGTTTTTGAGAGTGGACAGTGCTCTCAGCCCTCGTTAGAATGCGGAGTACTTTGTACATAGTCGGTACAAGCGATCTTTTATTTGAAGGTAATTAAACGCCCCCCCCCCCCCCCCCCCCCCCCACAATCGTTGAAGTGAAAACAGTTGGTGGATAGAAAAAGCACCACCCCCTCCTCGTTCTAACACGATGCTTTGCAGACGAGGGCATCTCTCTCCAAAAACGGACGGCGTATTTGACGTTATTGGGATAGTGACTGGCAGATGAGCTTCCCCTCTGGTAAAAGCGGACCTCCATCTCTCGACGAGGCCCATTGACAAAAACCTTCCAAACCATCGTAGATGAGACTTCTCGTATAAAAGAAAGGTCGAATGTAGCTGGCTTTCCTCGGATAAGCACCCCCCCCCCCCCTCCTCCGCCCTCCTTCCACGCACAAATATGGGCACTGTGTACATTCAGTCATAGGCCCTCTCTGTAAAAAGCACACGACACACTACAGAACGAGGACCCCTTTATAAGACGTGGACAGTGCAGTGGAGACACGGACAGAGCTGAATGCATGCAAATACCTCCCATCCCCTCAGCCCATAAAAACGAACCACGCATTACAGGAGAGGACCCTGTCCAACTAGTTCGATCAATCCGACTAGTTTGACATTCTTTCACTTTGTTATGTTTACTTCGTTGTTTTGTAGTGACTGGTCGTATCTGTTCAGAGTCTTGTAGTCATTGTTGAATTGCTTGTTATCAATTCCTTTCCATTCCCTCGAGTGTCGATGTTAAAACACGGAATCCAAATTTTACGGACTCGAATAGGAATCCCATTTTACAGAATCCCTTTTTAAGAATCCCTTTTTCGAAAACGGCTATGGCTATGGAATCCCTTTTTCTGAAATGAGCCTGAGAGTCGTTCGAGGAGTCACTCGAACGAGCAATTGCTCGTTAGCTCATTTGCTCAATGGGATTCGAGTCGTTCGAGCTGCATGTTGAGTCACTCGATCGAGCAATTACTCGATAGCTCATTTGACAAAAAAGGGATTCTCCAGAGGGCACCCCAATTTCGGCACCCCTTTTTGGAAAACATATGGCCTTCGGCACCCTTTTTTTCTGAAATGAGTCTAAGAGTCGTTCGAGGAGTCACTCGAACGAGCAATTACTCGATAGCTCATTTGCTCGATGAGCTTCGAGTCGTTCGAGCAATATACCGAGTCACTCGATCGAGCAATTGCTCTTAGGCTCATTTGCTCGATGAGCTTCGAGTCGATCGAGCAGTTGCTCATGGAGCAATTACTCTCTTGCTCTTTAGCTTATAAGGGATATTTGGGATAGGTATGCCTTGTGATATAGGTAATAGTATCCTCAGATAAGTATCCTATAAAAGGTATTCTCGATAGGTATCCTCAAATATTACAATGCCGGGCCATAGGTATCCTCAAATACTGAAATGAGTCGAAGAGTCGTTCGAGGAGTCACTCGAACGAGCAATTACTCGATAGCTCATTTGCTCGACGGACTTCGAGTCATTCGAGCAATATGCCGAGTCACTCGATCGAGCAATTGCTCTAAGGCTCATTTGCTCGATGAGCTTCGAGTCGTTCGAGCAATGACTTATCAGTAACTGCTCGATAGCTTATTGGCTTTGGGAATGATATCGGCTTTGGGAATGATATTGGCTTTTGTTGTACAGAAGGGAGATAACTCTGCATACAGGTTATGAGAAATCAAGCAATCTGATTGGTTAGTTATAATTTATATAAATGATCTAGATAAATGAAACAACAAGAGTACTTGGAATAGGGCCAGAACTAACAAGAATAGACTAGAATAGCTAAATATAGTAATAATAAGCAAAGCTGTTCCAGTTAATAGTCTCTTCTACGCTATTGGAGTATACTCTAGAACAAAGAAACCGGGCCAGATAGACGAAAAGTATTGCATATATAGATAGAAGCAGAGAATTCTGGGTAATGACCAAAGGAACGTGTCTTTTAATGGGAACAACGTCATGGGATAGAGATCCAAAAAGGGAATCTGGGCGAATTCAAAGCCAGAACATTACTCCTGTTCAATCGAATGCACCCCGACACCCTCTCGGTGCTATAGCACTACGTGCTAAACCGATAAAATGGAAAATCCGTATCAAATAAAGTCAATTTCGGTGATTTCGGGTGGATTTTGGTGATTTGGAAGGATTGTCGGGTTGTTAGTGGTAATTAGATTTACTCTTCTACAATCGAACACACCCTCCGCACATACCCCGTCTTATTGCAGAAAAATTGGGTAACATAGCAATCACGTGCTACCATAGAAACCAAGATGGCGGCCTCTAGTATACAAAATGGACGACGGAAACACGTATCACCCTAACAACACGCGCTGCGCATGCGCACTCACATCACGTATCACTATGGAGATGACGTCACAACATGGCCGCTCACGCGGGTTACCATGACAACACAACATGGCGGCACTAGGTCACGTGACATGACGTTACTTCCGGGGTCCTGCTGATGAGGGGTGAAACATACGAGACATACTACTCCTCTCGACAAACAGTGGACTGTCCGAAAGCGTTTTGTAAGACGCGATTCCGTCAGGTAAAAAGCCCACGGGTCATTGCAAAATTACACTCTAAAATCAAATGGGTTAAAAATTAATCCACAATCAACCGTGTTGAGTGAATATGGCGCGTTTCTGTACGACCTCCCTCTTCCTGATGTAACGTGGAGAATGCTAACTAAACACTCTGTACCAGAGCAGATTTCTTCATTTATAATAAATTTATTTCTCTGTTTCTTATTGTGAAATAAAAAGTTTCGTCCAATATCATTAAGTAAAACAATTTCTTCATTTCTCAAGGTAAACAAGGAAAAAGGTTGGTGTGTTTGAGTGAGTAAGGGTATGTGTATGCTTGGGTGTGTTGTTGGTATCTGTCGGTTCATAAACCTATACTGACTGTAAGTGTAGATGTGAATTCACACTCTCTTCACTGAGTGGTGTATCCTCGACGCGGTATGAGACACGTTGACCAGATGAAATCAACTCGTCGACCAGTCTGCCAATTTAAACCCAAATCAATGTGTGAGCAAGTTCCCCGGCAGGTACTTTGACAGGTGTCTACACTTATCGGTTATATTGTGGGAAATATTTCGAGCACCACCTATCTTTAGCCATATTTTTCATGATTCTACTTTCAGTAGGAATTAATGAAGGGATGGTAGCTTACGTTTGCTAAACTGCATAAAATATTTTTTGCCCTTTTACTTTGCCCTAGCACCACATCCTATCTATATTTGTTCTAGTGGATTGTTCGTTCATACTGCTTTTTAACTTAACTTGACAATGTCAAGATGAGCAATTGCCACCACGCGCACGGAAGTCAGTCTGTCTGTTCAGATTTTCTTTAGCACAGGAAACAACTCGTAGTTCTTGTCCGATCACCACGAAATTTCATATGCGGGTTCACGGTCATGTCTGGAAGAGACTTTCTCCTTTTGATGGCGATCAGGCAGACTTGTCAAATGCCCAAGCCTGTAACCTGTAAACGTTTAGTACAGTCTAAAGATCGTATTTATGAAGGGATTTCATCGTAACTCGGTAAAAAAAAAATCCATGTAATGTCTTGACGACAATGTCCGATTTTGGTCGCGATCGATGAACCCTGACGGCTTCGCGGATCCGAAGCCCGAAAACCTTCAACATAGTCTAAAGATTATATTTATGAAGGGGTTTCGTTGAATCTTTTAGGATGACTCCGGGTAATGTCTAGAAGAGAACGCGCCTTTGTGGTCGCGATCGGTCTACCGTGATGGCTACGCGGGCTCCAAGCACGAAAATCTTTACCACACTCTGCAGGTGGTATTTTTGAAGGGATTTGATTTTAACATCGCAGGATGACTCTGAAAAATAACTGGATGAAAACGTCCTTTTTGGCTGGGTTCAGTCAACCGTGTCAGTCGCAGGGGCGCATTACCTAGATTCCTTTAGCCCAGTCAGATTGCATTTATGAAGGGATTTTCGATGCAAAATTGTGGAATGACTCAGTATAATGTCTGGATGAGAACATCCTATTTTGGCTGTGATCGATCAGCCGTGACGGCACACAGACCTATGACGTGGCTTTATTTAGCACAGCCCACAGTTCATATTTAAGAAGCGATTTCATTTTAACTTGGACGGATAACTCGGTATAATGTTTACATGAGTCTGCTCTGTTTTGGTCAGGATCGTTCAGCTTTTATCGCCGCCTGGTCACTTGATCTAGATTCCTTTAGTACTGTCTACAGGTTGTTTTTTATGAAGGCATTCCACTGCAAGTTGGTAGGATAAAATGGCACGAGCTCTTACTGAGACTTTCCTATTTTGGCCATGATCGTCCACCCATGACCACCGAGCTGTCGCGTGAACTAGGTTCCTTTAGCAACGTCTTCGAGTTATATTTAATAAGGGATTACATTGCAATTTGGTAAGATGGCTTGTTTTGGAATAAGTTTACTGAAACTTGGTAAGTTTGGTCGCCATACATTAACTGTGAGTGCCACATTAACCCAGGCCTCACTTCTTTAGTGCAGTCTAAACTTCTAAATTATTCTTATTGAAAACTTAGCAAACAGGGAACAGAAATTAACATATTCTCAATTATCAAACTTCTTGTATTCCATAATCCTTTCATAGACATTGAACCTTATCGACTTCACAAAACACAACACACAGTCTGGTTATGCTAAAGTGTCAGTGACACTTTCATTTGAACCATTGGCACACATACATACATGTATACAAATGCGACTATTTTACTGTTTAACGCAGCCGGAGAAAACAACCGAGCTGCGGCAAGTAACTATTAGTGTCCCCAACTTTTTAACCCGTTGGATGCCGGGTTGACAGCGTCAGAAGCCAGTATACCCCCGTGTACTGTTCTGTCGTGCTGAGTGCATCAGTATGCAATGGTATCACATAGTATATGGGAAAATTATTCCAATAACCTTGTCTAAGGACTCACGGATGGCAGATGATGAATGAGGATCATCAGCGAACTGTCACCTTGGTCTTTCAATTTTAAAATCACTCTGCGCACCAATGGACCATTGTGCATCTCAAACTCGACACTGATATTCCATTTGTGACAGATATTCAAAATTTTGATCCACTTCGTAAATTGCAAAATACAAATCCTGGTTGCCTGGATGTAGTCTATTTAATTTTGATAAAATGCAAAACGTTGTGTGAATGGCGTTCATTTAGAAAACGAACATATATATAACGTTGCCTAAATGACTCCAATATGATAAAAATATTTATTACACATCCAATCAACTTTAAATCCCTGTATTTAACGGATTGGCCGCTATGGCATAAATTATTATGTATTCAATGGGTAGTGTACAAACCGGAACTTTTTTTCCCCAGCACCGTTTATAGTAGTTCCTTTCCCGTCGAATCATTAGTTCCCAAATGTTGTCATACAATTATTATCGACAGTCTGTCGCATAGTGTTAAAATGAAAACGTCCAAAGCAAAATTAAGTCGGTTCACAAAAAAATTAGTTAACAAAAAATTAGATAATAAAAAAAACCAAACAAACCCCAATCATTTCCAACCAAAACATTAACCCAGTCCAGTGGCCGCCTGGTTTTGTGGATCCGTTACATCTAAATTGGTCAACTTAATTTCGGTAAATCTTCGTACATCTTGACATTCTTCGAACTTCTTTTAAAAATGTTTCTCCCAGCTGTTTTGCAAATCTGCACAAATTTGTACTTATATTTTTACTAACAGTAATAGCCACCAAATTGTTAGGCGTGAATGGGCACAAACCGAAGAGAAACAGCGATACGATTTTCAACAAACACTGGTTCCGAAAAGGTTTTTTTTATTTTTTATCGATCCTTTTGATCAATACAGCTTCAGCCAAAACAAACAGACTCTTCACCTTTGGGTTTAAAATTAAAATTTGTTTATTTAAATTAATTTTAATGCATGGGTTGTGTAATAAACACAGAACGCGATGTGTGTTTGAATTGGTGGATGTTTTACATAACGACGCATGAGTGCGATAATGTTCTATCTGTACTTTGGCGCGAAAATGAGATATTGGTGTCATCATATTGGCCGCTCCATTCTGCGTCGGCTGATGAAAAAATATCTGGGGTTTATTGGTTCGTATTCACGCAAAACGCTATGCGAAATTATTCTATCTCCAAAAAATGGCAAAATCATGCGTGCTTAAATTTTTTATGTGCTTGCCCAATGAGACTCTTCGAATTGGATCACATGCTGAAAGCTAACGAATGGCGTATGCGAATTTACAGAACGAAAGATAAATATTATTAAGATCTCAAATCGGTAATATATTGCGCCTAGTATTCACACAATGTAACCAAGTTGCTCCACAAATGTATAGTTTATATCGTTTTCTTGTAATTTAGATATATATAAATGTTAAATTTTCTGTATAACATTTATTTTGAGGCAGCATGGAGATAAAACATTTTAGCATGAACAAAATTACTAACTGCCATACACCCGTGTATGATAGAACAGACTAGTATTGAAGACTACAATATTTGTTTTACAAACTCGATATGCAGTTGGAACGCATCTGTTCTTAACTTCAAATATGGAGAATCTGATCGCTTGTAATTTCATAAGGAAATTTCGAATGCATGGTTGCGGATTCAAAATTGACGTGATGGTGGGTCAATAACGGCTCATTCGACATTGGCAACACACAGGATCTCTGTTTGTCTACTGGGATAGGTATTGTCCACGATATTACACAGACATCCACTACCCAGGCACCCGACGCCTAAATTTTATCGTGGATAATATTATACCCTCTTGTCCTGGGGCTTGAAAAGTGGAGTTAAAAAGGAGGGGCCCGCATAGGGTGCTTACCAACTGAATCCGCCCGTACAAAATAAATTTACACAACATGCCAATTTTGATGGACTGTGTCGGTGCGCTATGGGAGATTGGGCTTGCTCTAAATGTCTTGTGTTTCAAGTAGGTTTTAGTCGATACCCCCCCCCCCCTCCCCCGCTCCGGCGAGAGCCATGGTAGGTGAAGCAGTACTCTTTATTGTGGTAAACAAGTTCCGCTTCACTGGTAAAATAATCCGGTAACTATTGCCTGTGATGGATGTCCTCTAAAATGGATGGAATGTGTTTATATTTACTTATCGGAGCAGATATGAATAATTGTGTCCACAAGAGAAGATTTAAAGTCAGGTTTTTCCAATCGTTTATACCCCTGTTGCCCATTTTAAAGGACTCCCGCCCCCGACACTGGCTACCGGTTAACATTTTACCGGTAAAAGAGACCTTTTTTTCACCACAGTAAACAAGCACCGCTTTACTTTACTTCAAAGTAACCTTAACACAGATAAATAGATAAATAGTCGATATTTTAGTCGCAAAATGCACTGTGGCGTACTGTGCGGCCCTGGCAATACAGGGATTTATTATTTTGTCGAACAACTTTTACTTAAAAACCCCGGATCAGTTGATGGATTTGCCACCAGATTTAACTTTAGATACTATAGAGCAGAAGCTTTCAACTCCTGGGCAATCGAGTGTGTAACTCCCACAACCAGAAAGCGTTATCTGTCTCTGAAATTTTCAGCCCAGTTGGTTTGGTCCGTGGACTCACAACTGTGAGACCTGATCATACCAGAGTCGTGCAACTAAAAGAGAAGGATTTCATGGATCTCCAGAAGGCTCCGTGTCAAATGAAATTCACGAAAGACCTATTTACCCAAATAAAACATTAGGTGCTCGAGAAGGGAAAACCATTTCTTCAGCAGAGTTCATGGAAGTTTTCCTGATACGCGAAGAGCAACGACAAGTCTATGTGTGACCGCGTGATTTGCCAGGGTCACTGTGATCGGCAGACGCCGAATTCTGCCTAAGAATAAGACAACGGACATTATGCCCATGTTTATGCCGTTACTGAATAGGAAAGTTCTATAAAGCAATGTTCGCGTCCATGAGCTTAAAAAGTGATGTCACTAGGCCCTTTTTCGTTTTTTGGACGCGAAGATTGCTTCCATGGTATTGACATGACAATAGTGACATTAAGGTTACAGATGTCACACAGTTAGAATTCGTGAAGATGGTCAACGAAAATGTGTTTACCAACATCTTTTCCACACATTGTTTTTTAAATAAATGATTTCCGTTGTTCATCTACGCGATTTCTAAAAGGGAAAAAGTTGATTTATCTCTTGTGTTCGATTGGGGACAAAGGCGAAATTCCTTTGTTTTTTCTTCATTTTCAATTAATGACCTGAACTTTGAGAAGGCATAGGTTTAGCCTTCAAGTCTTGTTTATTTTCCTTTTTATGAGCTTGATTGTTGGTTCATTTTTGGTTTGATACATGTTAAAATTCAATTTCAGTGGGCATGGTTTTCGCCCTCAGAGTTGCGTTCAGTTAAACGACAATTATTCGCCGTCAGGTAAACCGACAGCCTTAGAAATTCGCCACGGCCATCGGCAATGCGACGGTAAGAGCCGTGGCTGGATGCCAGACCTCTCACCATGGCATTGCCGATTTTCACGGCGAATTTCTAGGACTGAACCTTGTTCATAATTTTGTTCCATTTCATGTGCATGTGTTAGCATTATAAGTAAATGGGAGTTTTTTTAATATGCTAAACTTCAGGTGAAGATGTTTTGTGCCCTCAACAATGTATTCGTTTAACTCCACCGCTGATAGGACACTTTTGGCTCAGACCAGTCTTGAATAAGTTACACGAACTCAAAGTACGATGTCTGATGTGACCAATCAGAACAATGCAGAAAATAATACCAACCAAAACATTAAACATTAGGATCACCACTCTTATATATAATTTTGACAATTTTGAGGACGCTTCACAATCGAAAGTTTGCACATTAGCTTTTGGCAATACTGTTGCATCGTAATCTATTTCTATTTTCAATATTCTGATTGTTCGTGCCAGATAACCTCACATGAATTAGTGTACCGCCTAACGATTTTTAGAGTTTTATATCGTTCTCTGTATTAGACCCGATATCCTCTGGTCTGCATTACAGTGCAGGTCACCAATGCAAAACCAAATTGTGTCTATAACCTGCAGGCTCAAGATGAAACGAAAACAGTCTGAGAAGTACATTTTGCACCTGCCTGAAGAATCGAACACCTCATCTTGAACAACTGAGGCATATATAAAGTTTATACTGTGGCAAATAGAATTCAGATTGAAAGTAATCCAGGATGCGGAAATGTCTGCATTGCACCATCATACGAATTCTGCTTGTGGCATTATCTTTGCCAAAATTGTCCAAAGTGAGGTGTTATATTCATCTTACGCCTACTTTCGCAGATGTGTTTCTCGTTCTGAGTCCTCGGGTTAGATTCAAACTGTTACTCACTTTTTGGAGCGATGGAGTGAATTGCTCATCCATTCGAATTGATATTTCTGGATTCGATTGCCAATTACCTCTTCGAAATGCCCTTATAGAGATGATGAGCGAGATAGTTCTTCCTCTAGCCTTCTAACGATATAAAACAAATAGATCACGTTTGGTAAAAAGGCGTTTCCTGAAGCCCGCATGACCCTTCTAATTAATCCTTTATTACTTCAAAATAGTAACAGCGTGACTGATCTGCGTTGTTATCGCCGAGCGCCTTTTCAACACGACTTCACTGAAGTTCCAGGGGGAACTTGGTAACTCAATAGCAACTTTGCACACCGTGGCCCACGGGATAGTTTACCCGTTGACACACGGTGTACAAATTTGTAGCCTAGTTTTCAAGCTCTACTAGACTGACAGGACTGCACAATGATGGATGTCCACATAGTGAGAGTCAAAGTTCCAAATGACTCTGTATGTACTGCACATGCAGTCTTGTGCCCTTATATACGTGACAGAATCAGTGAGCACATTGTTGTTTAAGTCGTGTTAACCCTTTACCTAATGTAACGGCCAAAACCGGCCAGCGCTACCCACGAAAATCGCCATTCAATTTGTTTATAAGGCGCTCGTTCCAATGAGGGATCATAATATATGTTTTGTAAGCAAAAAATGAAACGTTTTAGTTATACCAGGATTTGTTTTCGTCTGCAACCCACATTGGTAAAGGGTTAAGAAGGTATATCAGCTGCGAATGACAGTAACTGTTAGTGACCGAAGCCAGATGGTTCAGAAGGTACTGCATTGCGAGATATCCCTGCATGTCGACCAATTAGTTGAATGAAAGTAGTTTGAGTACTTTGTTTTTCTTTGTTCTTATTAAACATTTTGATATCTTATCATCTCTTTCTGTCCTCACTAGCTTCCCCTTTACAAGATTGGCCCAGTGTACAGCCGTTTATGGGTTCGGGTAGGGGCGTAGCCAGGATTCTATAATGGGGGGGGGGGGGTGGGGGGTGGGGCTAGCCATTTTACCATGATTTGGAATGTTGATGTAGGATTTCGGGGATCCTCCCCTAGTCCTAACTAGGACCCTCCATCGTTACCCCCTCCTCCCACATCCCGTCAGGGAAGTGGGAGGAAGGAGTAACGACGAATGGTCTGAGTTAGATAAGATTAGTGGGAGGAGGGGTTAGCGACCGGTGGGTCCTAGTTAAGACAAGTCCTCTCCCGAGAGAATGTTGCAAAATTCAGCGCTCGAAGATCGCATCTGAAGCAATAGTAGCATGTAAAGCATAAAGTGGAGAGCAGCTTTGGGGCTCTAAGTTATGTGAAACTTCCATTGGGTCAATGTTTTTTTTTATTGGGGGGGGGGGGGGGTGGGGGGGCAGCTCAAATTGTGGGGTGTACTGGTTCCCTCAGCACCCCCCCCCCCCCCCCCCACACACACACACACACACACACGCTACACCACGTGGGGAGGGTGCAAATGCATTTTCCTGAAGTTGGATGTCGATACCTAAGAGATTATGGTTTAGCGAGAATGCGGGGGAACCCCCGCTATCTCATCCATCAACACCAACCTATAGCTATTTCCGGGTATGTACATACAGCTAAGGTAATAATAAACACAATAAGGTTATTGCTTCCTATATCCTTTCTATTTTCTCAGTTAGACTAATTTAGCAATACAAGTGCGCCATAATTGTTGTGCTAAAATTTTCTATGTACTCGGACATTATAGCACTGAGCAAAAATGGTAAATTTGTTTAAAAAATGTTCTATCTGCGTCATTCTGCAAACAGAAAAATGCTTATTACATTGAAACCGACATGCCTACTTTTATAATATAATTACCTGTAAAAATATTTGTCAAATCTACATTATTTTGAATACCCGACCAAAATCTGGTGTGGTTTTATATGAAATGTTTCTGGGGATACATGAACTGAAGGTCAAAAACTTCAACTCCAATTTCCCACAAAAAGTTAAAATGGTAGATAGAACATTATTGCACTCATGCGTCGATAACTCGTTGGAATGGTGTAATCACATTTCGTTCGAGCCTACGGCTCTCTTGAAATATGCCTACGCCATTCAAACTCGTTATGCAAAACACCCACCGATTTGGCTCGAGCGAAATATGATTACGCCATTCCAATGAGTTATGTAAGTCACCCACCGATTCAAACACACATCGCGTTCTGTCTATATACAACACGTTGTCCAAATGACGTTTACCCGTATTTCAGATTCTGCCTGCTTTTCACCCAAACAAGTCCAAATAACGATAAAGGTGTTATTAGTTGCTATTTGGGTCATCCCGTGCTCTCAAGATGACAATCACAGGCTCTCAAGTTGAGGATTTTATTGAAACTTGAACCTAAAATGTGACTTTCCTTGTTTGCCACCCCTGTGTACTTCGCATGTGTTCAATTTGGATCTGATCCGATGTGGTTTTCATGCAATTTACTTGATAACACACGTAATTAGCACCTGTGAGACCGCTCATGTTTCTAAAGATGATAGGTTTTTTTTTTAAATCTATGTACAGTATACAGGGAACAGAAAACAACATATCAAAATTCTTGTATTTCAAAATCCTTTCAGAGACACTGAACATTATCCATTTCACAAAACACTACACATGCAGGCTATGCTAAAGTGTCATCGGCACTTCCATTTGAACCATTGGTACGCATACATACATACAAACGCGATTACTTTGCGGGTTAACGCAGTCGGAGAAAACAACCTAGCTGTGACAAGTAACTATCAGACTCTCCAACTTTTTAACCCGCTGGATCCGGGGTTGACAGTGTCAGAAGCCAGGTAAACATCCACGTGATGTTCTGTTTTGCTGTGTGCATTAGTACGCAATAGTACCACATAGTACATGGTGAAATGACTCCAAGAACCTTGTCGAAGAACTCACGGATGTCAGATGATGAATGAGGATCAGCAGCGAACAGTCACCGTGATCTTTCAATTTTAAAATCATTGTGCCTATCAATGAACCATTGCGCTTCTCAAACTCGACCGATGTTCCATTTGTGACAGATATTCAAGATTCTGATCCACTTCGTTCTTTAAAAGAAAAACAAATACTGGTTGTTTATACGTAGTCTATTTAATATTGATAATATGCAAAACGTTGCGTGAATGGCGTTCATTTAGAAAACGAACATATATATATGTATCTAAAGTAGCTGGCTCTCCTCGGAGAGCCCCCACCCCTCGCAAAAATGGACAATGTATTTCCTCTCGGTAAAAGCGCACGGTACACTGCAGAATGAGGACCTCCTTTATAAGACCGGGGGAAACCATTGAACTGGGGCGAGTAACTATCAGACTCTCCAACATTTTATTCCGATGGAAACGGGGTTGACAGTGTCAGAAGCCAAATATATCACCGCATAGTATAATGTCATGTGTGCGCATTAGTAAACAATGGCACCACACTCCACATGAACAAATGACACCAAGAGCCTTGTTTAAGGACACATTGCAGTTGAGGAATGAGGATCGCGAGCGAACCGTTCTCGTAATCTTTCAATTTGAAGTTCACTGTGCTGATCAAGGAATGATTACACTTAGCAAACGCAACTCTGATGTTGTATTTGTGACAGATATTCAAGATTCTGATCCACTTCGCACTTTTAGAAAACAAATACTTGTTATTTACATGCCGTCTGTTTAATATTGATAATAATGCAAAACGTTGCCTGAATGGCGTTCATATAGAAAGCGAACATATATATAACGTTGCCTGAATGACCCCCAAATGATAAAAATATATACAACACGTTGCCCAAATGACGTTTAACCGGATTTCAGTCTCTGTCTGCTTTTCACCGATCAAGTCCAAATAACGATAAATATGTTATTTGTTGCCATTTGGGTCACTCCGTGCTCTCAAGATGTGGTCTTTTTTCAAATCCGGCCAAAATGCATTTTTTTCTTAAATTTCCCATCCTTCTGTGAATTAGGAATGCGTTAGGGAAGCACCGACGCAGACTGGTTTTCATGCCAACGGCCCAAAATCGTGTTCACCTGAATCATCTCTTATCTTTGAGACAATTGCAGGCTCTCAAGATATGGATTTTATTGAAACCTGGGCCTAAAGTGGGACCTTCGATGTGTATCTCACGAGCCCCACTCAATAGAAGCCTCCTAGACAATCGAAGTTGAGGCCGCTCGTCAAAAGTATCTAAAGTAGCTGGCTCTCCTCGGAGAGCCCCCGCCCGTCGCAAAAATGGACAATGTATTTCCTCTCGGTAAAAACGCACGGTACACTGCAGAACGAGGAACTCCTTTATACGACCGAGGAAACCACTGAACGGGGGCGAGTAACTATCAGACTCTCCAACATTTTATTCCGGTGGAAACGGGGTTGACAGTGTCAGAAGCCAAATATATCACCACATGTTGTACTATCATGCTCTGTGCATTAGTAAACAATGGAACCACACCTCACCTGGGCAAATGCCACCAAGAGCCTTGTTTAAGGCCACATTGCAGTTGAGGAATGAGGATCATGCGCGAACCGTCCTCGTAATCTTTCAATTTGAAGTTGACTGTGCTGATCAAGGAACGATTGCACTTCGCAAACGCAACTCTGATGTTGTATTTGTGACAGATATTCAAGATTCTGACCCACTTCGCACTTTTAAAAAACAAATACTTGTTATTTAGATGTCGTCTATTTAATACTGATAATAATGCAACACGTTGCCTGAATGGCGTTCATATAGAAAGCGAACATATATATAACGTTGCCTGAATGACTCCCATATGATAAAAATATATACAACACGTTGCCCAAATGACGTTTAACCGGATTTCAGTCTCTGTCTGCTTTTCTCCGAACAAGTCCAAATAACGATAAACATGTTATTTGTTGCCATTTGGGTCACTCCGTGCTCTCAAGATGTGGTCTTTTTTTAAATCCGGCCAAAATGCATTTTTTTCTTAAATTTCCCATCCTTCTGTGAATTGGGGATGCGTTGGGGAAGCACCGACGCAGACTGGTTTTCATGCCAACGACCTCAAATCGTGTTCACCTGAATCATCTCTTATCTTTGAGACAATTGCAGGCTCTCAGGATAAGGATTTTATTGAAACCTGGGCCTAAAGTGGGACCTTCGTTGTGTATCTCACGAGCCCCACTCAATAGAAGCCTCCGAGACAATCGAAGTTGAGGCCGCTCGTCAAAAGTATCTAAAGTAGCTGGCTCTCCTCGGAGAGCCCCCACCCCTCGCAAAAATGGACAATGTATTTCCTCTCGGTAAAAACGCACGGTACACTGCAGAACGAGGAACTCCTTTATACGATCGAGGAAACCACTGAACTGGGGCGAGTAACTATCAGACTCTCCAACATTTTATTCCGGTGGAAACGGGCTTGACAGTGTCAGAAGCCAAATATATCAGCACATACTGTACTGTCATGCTCTGTGCATTAGTAAACAATGGCACCACACCTCGCATGGGCAAATGACACCAAGACCCTTGTTTAAGGCCACATTGCAGTTGAGGAATGAGGATCATCAGCGAACCGTCCTCGTAATCTTTCAATTTGAAGTTGACTGTGCTGATCAAGGAACGATTGCACTTCGCAAACGCAACTCTGATGTTGTATTTGTGACAGATATTCAAGATTCTGATCCACTTCGCACTTTTAAAAAACAGATACTTGTTATTTAGATGTCGTCTATTTAATATTGATAATAATGCAAAACGTTGCCTGAATGGCGTTCATATAGAAAGCGTACATATATATAACGTTGCCTGAATGACTCCCATATGATAAAAATATATACAACACGTTGCCCAAATGATGTTTAACCGGATTTCAGTCTCTGTCTGCTTTTCTCCGAACAAGTCCAAATAACGATAAACATGTTATTTGTTGCCATTTGGGTCACTCCGTGCTCACAAGATGTGGTCTTTTTTTAAATCCGGCCAAAATGCATTTTTTTTCTTAAATTTCCCATCCTCCTGTGAGTTGTGGATGCGTTAGCGAAGCACCGACGCATACTGGTTTTCATGCCAATGACCCCAAATCGTGTTCACCTGAATCATCTGTTATCTTTGAGACAATTACATGCTCTCAAGATAAGGATTTTTATTGAAACCTGGGCCTAAAGTGGAACCTTCGTTGTGTATCTCACGAGCCCCACCGAATAGAAGCCCCCCCCCAGACAATCGCAGTTGAGGCCGCTCGTCAAAAGTATCTAAAGTAGCTGGCTCTCCTCGGAGAGTCCCCACCCCTCGCAAAAATGGACAATGTATTTCCTCTCGATAAAAACGCACGGTACACTACAGAACAAGGAACTCCTTTATAAGACCGAGGAAACCACTGAACTGGGGCGAGTAACTATCAGACTCTCCAACATTTTATTCCGATGGAAACGGGGTTGACAGTGTCAGAAGCCAAATATATCAACACATACTGTACTCTCACGCTCTGTGCATTAGTAAACAATGGCACCACACCTCACATGGGCAAATGACACCAAGAGCCTTGTTTTAGACCACATTGCAGTAGAGGAATGAGGATCATGAGCGAACCGACCTCGTACTTTTTCAATTTGAAGTTCACTGTGCTGATCAAGGAACGACTGCACTTCGCAAAAGCAACTCTGATGTTGTATTTGTGACAGATATTCAAGATTCTGATCCACTTCGCACTTTTAGAAAACAAATACTTGTTATTTACATGTCGTCTGTTTAATATGGATAATAATGCAAAACGTTGCCTGAATGGCGTTCATATAGAAAGCGAACATATATATAACGTTGCCTGAATGACTCCCAAATGATAAAAATATATACAACACGTTGCCCAAATGACGTTTAACCGGATTTCAGTCTCTGTCTGCTTTTCACCGATCAAGTCCAAATAACGATAAATATGTTATTTGTTGCCATTTGGGTCACTCCGTGCTCTCAAGATGTGGTCTTTTTTTAAATCCGGCCAAAATGCATTTTTTTCTTAAATTTCCCATCCTTCTGTGAATTAGGAATGCGTTAGGGAAGCACCGACGCAGACTGGTTTTCATGCCAACGAGCCCAAATCGTGTTCACCTGAATCATCTCTTATCTTTGAGACAATTGCAGGCCCTCAAGATAAGGATTTTATTGAAACCTGGGCCTAAAGTGGGACCTTCGTTGTGTATCTCACGAGCCCCACTCAATAGAAGCCTCAGAGACAATCGAAGTTGAGGCCGCTCGTCAAAAGTATCTAAAGTAGCTGGCTCTCCTCGGAGAGCCCCCACCCGTCGCAAAAATGGACAATGTATTTCCTCTCGGTAAAAACGCACGGTACACTGCAGAACGAGGAACTCCTTTATACGACCGAGGAAACCACTGAACTGGGGCGAGTAACTATCAGACTCTCCGACATTTTATTCCGGTGGAAACGGGGTTGACAGTGTCAGAAGCCAAATATATCATCACATGCTGTACTATCATGCTCTGTGCATTAGTAAACAATGGCACCACACCTCACATGGGCAAATGTCACCAAGAGCCTTGTTTAAGGCCACATTGCAGTTGAGGAATGAGGATCATGAGCGAACCGTTTCGTAATCTTTCAATTTGAAGTTGACTGTGCTGATCAAGGAACGATTGCACTTTACAAACGCGACTCTGATGTTGTATTTGTGACAGACATTCAAGATTCTGATCCACTTCGTACTTTTAAGAAACAAATACTTGTTATTTAGATGTCGTCTATTTAATATTGATAATAATGCAAAACGTTGCCTGAATGGCGTTCATATAGAAAGCGAACATATATATAACGTTGCCTGAATGACTCCCATATGATAAAAATATATACAACACGTTGCCCAAATGACGTTTAACCGGATTTCAGTCTCTGTCTGCTTTTCACCGAACAAGTCCAAATAACGATAAATATGTTATTTGTTGCCACTTGGGTCACTCCGTGCTCTCAAGATGTGGTCTTTTTTTAAATCCGGCCAAAATGCATTTTTTTCTTAAATTTCCCATCCTTCTGTGAATTGGGTATGCGTTAGGGAAGCACCGACGCAGACTGGTTTTCATGCCAACGAGCCCAAATCGTGTTCACCTGAATCATCTCTTATCTTCGAGACAACTACAGGCTCTCAAGATAAGGATTTTATTGAAACCTGGGCCTAAAGTGGGACCTTCATTGTTTGCCATCTCTGTGTTTTGCGGGCGTGTTCAATTAGGATCCGACCCTCCGTGGTTTTCATGCACTTTACTTAATAGCACGTGTAATTAGCACCCTTAAAACCACTCCAGGTTCTGAAGAATATAGATTTTTATTGAAATCTAGGCCTGCCTGAAATGGAACTATTCTTATTTGCCATCCACTTACCAACACCGAATGTATTCCGCCAAGGTCGGAATGGGCCTTGTCTTTATGCCGTCGAGCACAAATTATGATAATGATCAGTATTGTAATTTCGAGCCAAAAACCTGACTTTTCCTTCTTGCCATACCCTTGCGCACGTTCGATGTACACAAGCCGCGTCCGACCATGTCTGGTTTTCATCCAAATGGACCCACCTCATGGTAAGACGAGTCATAGCTGCCTTTGGGGGCACTGCAAAGTACACCCCTCACCACCCCACCCCTAAGATGTGGGTTTAATTGGAATTCAAACCCTGAGTCAGACTTGACTATAATTTGCTAACCTGTTTGTGATATTCGGATATGTTTGATTTGTTCTGGTTTTCGTGAAGAACTGTCCAAATTATGAATACACGAGCCATTAGTTGCATTTGAGACCAAGCCACATATATAATTTTTCTTAAATGATTTTGGGAACCAAATAGGACTATTCATTAGGGGCAATCCAGGCTCTCATGATAGAGAGTTTATTAAAATCCGAGCCTGCAGTTGAACTTTTCTTCCTGTTAAACACCCTTTTGTTAACACCGAATATGTTGAACTGGGATCCTACCCACATAAGTGTGTGTATGGATCGCGTCAAGAATGCGCTAGCAGGTAAACGGGGAGAGTAATTATAGGAGTGTCTTTGAAGAAGAGTCCTCCCATCCCTGCTGAACTTTGGCACACGGAGGACGAGAATGTCGCCAGTTATGCATTTCAGACGAGGGCCTTTTCATCAGACCATGGACCGTATTTTGCAGTGGACGGTGGATGGCAAGGGCGATAATTAAGTACTCGCGTGAAAGCAACGGTAGTAAGTAGTACTCTCCTTAGAAGATAATTTTCTTGCTCACTGGGAGCGCGGTTGGATGAATTTTTGAGAGTGCACAAAACCCACACCCCTCGTCCACAAGCGGAGTGCTTTGCACGCGAGCAGCACTCCCTTTATCGAAGATCTCAGCCGTCCTGGTAAGATCGGCAGCTGTTGGTTCCCCACAACCATCACCCCCCTCCCCAAACACACGCATTTACAATCTGTAAAAGCGATCGTGCTTTTAAAGGTAATTTAAATGCAGGCCGACCTGCCCCCAGAAAATAGTGTATATCTATACCCCCCCCCCCCCCCCCCCCACCCACACACACACACATACACACAGTCCTCGTTAGAAGACGATGTATTGCAGACGAGGTCCCCTTTCATCAAAACAGACGGCGTGGTTGAATTTATCCCCCTTCATCACAATAGACGGCGTGGTTGAATTTATCTGGACAGTGACCTGCAGATGAACCTCTTCTCTGGTAAAAGCGGACGAGTATCTCACTAGCTCCACTCAATAGAAGCCTCCCAGACAATCGCAGTTGAGGCCGCTCGTCAAAAGTATCTAAAGTAGCTGGCTCTCCTCGGAGAGCCCCCACCCTCGCAAAAATGGACAACGTGTTTCCTCTCGGTAAAAACGCACGGTACACTGCAGAACGAGGAACTCCTTTATAAGACCGAGGAAACCACTGAACTGGGGCGAGTAACTATCAGACTCTCCAACATTTTATTCCGGTGGAAACGGGGTTGACAGTGTCAGAAGCCAAATATATCACCACATACTGTACTGTCATGCTCTGTGCATTAGTAAACAATGCCACCACACCTCACATGGGCAAATGACACCAAGAGCCTTGTCTAAGGTCACTTTGCAGTTGAGGAATGAGGATCATGAGCGAACCGTCCTCGTGATCTTTCAGTTTGAAGTTCACTGTGCTGATCAAGGAATGATTGCACTTCGCAAACGCGACTCTGATGTTGTATTTGTGACAGATATTCAAGATTCTGATCCACTTCGCACTTTTAAAAAACAAATACTTGTTATTTAGATGTCGTCTATTTATTATTGATAATAATGCCAAACGTTGCCTGAATGGCGTTCATATAGAAAGCGAACATATATATAACGTTGCCTGAATGACTTCCATATGAAAATAAATATATACAGAATGTTGCCCAAAGGACGTTTATATAGTAAACGCTTTTTGACCTTTAGGCAACCAACATTAAGGCAACCGGATTTGGGCAACGCAAAATCATATATCTTTTAAAAATGCATATGTTTTCAATTTTAATACACAAATGCATAATTTATTGATAAACTAGAAGTGATAAGAGATGTTTTAATAAATATAAACGTTTGTGACAAATATATTGATAAATATCTCTGAGGTTGCCCAAATGACGTAAGTTGCCCAAATGACAAGAAGTTGCCGAAATGTTGTTTACATAGTTATATATATATATAACGAAATGTTGTTTACATAGTATATATATATATATAACTTCGTCAAATTGCCGTCATGCTCGGAAGTTTACTTCCTTCTAAGCGGCTTTCATTTTTGACTAATACTTATTCCGTTACGTTAAGTGCCGTACCAATGTGTATCGCGTCATGGGAACGTAAAATTTAGCGTCACGCTGATCCTAATTGTTGAATGGGAATTATAAAATTGATCGTGATACGCGTGCGTCTTACAGATCGATTTTATTATTTGGCAAGTGGCTGCCTAGCTCCTAATCACGAACCCGTCTGTAAAATCGCCGATGCATGTCTTCCTTGGGTGGCAACAAGTAAAGATATGTTCCGCATTACACGTTGTTCACTGTTTTTAATTGTAAATTATGGACAAACAAGACCGTATCATATCTTCCTTAGGTGGAAACGAGTGGAGATATATTCCGCGTTATTGTGTGCATTTTTTGTTCTCAGCCTTAGAATTAGAAGCATTCAATCATTTATTTCAACCTCGCCCTGGTAACAGAGGCAGAAGCGAGTTCGCATGCAGTATTCACACATTCAACCATTCCTTGACCAATTGAATAAAAATAAAAAAGTGACTTTTACAGCTCCCAGAAAGAGCACATCACTGTGATAAAAATACCCTACTGTGTGACCCCATTTTCATCTCACATATTATATAGCTTGGTTTGTGTGTGGGATGTGTGTGGGGTCACACAGTGATGTATATACATGCATACATACATATGCATTGTATATTGTACATACGGCAATGTCCACCCTGCACCCCCTTCCTGTATGGCACTATGGTGCTTGATCTGTACTGGGTTAGTAGTTCCAATTCCAATGTCTATGTACAGACCGCTCCTCTTTTGCTCAGGCGATGATGCTTGGTCTGTGATGGGTTGGTATTTCCAATTCCAATACCTATGCACATGCTGCCCTTCTTTTGTTCAATACTGTGGTACTTGATCTGTACTGGATTAGTGATTTCAGTTCCAGTTAACAACTGGAACTGGAATTGCTAGTCCAGTACAAATTCCATAATTGTACCATACCGATTATATTTAGCCCGACCACTCCAAACACAGTGGTATGGTAATTTTGCCCTGTTTTATGCTGATGATTGTTGGATTGTGGGGCTGTTGTATAATAACTATCAATCAATACAGCAACTACAAGCAACTGCATGTACAAAAGGTTACCGTGTCACTCCTACCACAACACACCGAACACATACAGCTGACTACATGCCCACAACATAGTCCTAACCTACATGTATCATACTCACTCTCTTAAAGCCAATGTATGTACATAAGGTTACCGTGTCACTCGAATCACAACTGTTCTCGTTACATGTCCCTGGTTCAAATATTGTCCACATCCACTAATATGTTGATGGTTGTTGTATTGTGGGGCAGTTATATCATGTCAAGGTTCCAATACAACAGCTACAACCAAGAGGTACTGTACCACCTCAGTGGCCTCTTAATGGAATAGTATTTATCCCTTTTGTGTAGATGTGTTTAGTTATGTATATTGTGACGGTAGGTGTTGTGTTGATTGATGGCTATTATATCTTACTCCTAACAAAAAACCTCTCCCTTTTAGTTCTTATCCAACGCACACCGCCATCACCGGATCTCATCACCACCTCATCCTATCCACCGCTGTAATTTACGAACGTCTTAAGTACTGGATTTACACTTCATTTCAACCACTTTTGTGCTGTATTATGGTATTACGTGGATGCCGACATAATTGATATGCGTTTGGTGTGGGCAATATTTTGTATATATCCCGTTACACACAAACTACAACCTTGGTTAGATTATCCAATACACAAAACGTTCTGTGTCGTCCACAACTGTACAGTCTACGAGTACTGACCTGTTTATAATTTGCCGACCAACATGTAACTTGACACTGTGACACCCTTTATTGTGATAATACCGTACTCTAGTGTCATACTAATTAGGCTAACTGTCGATAATGTCCAAGTCACTGTCAGTTGAACCGCGGTGGAGTGTGTTATCCGAGGATGAGCAGCATGTACTGTTGACACATCCACAACACAGAAAATTCGCTAATATCCAACTGCAGTACCTTTCCTTTTGTGACGAAGTATGGATCTTCAAACACTGATATAATATTGGATGAATACCGAAACTTTCATGTCAAGGTTTGTCCCTCTCAAACCTTGATACCAAAGCTTCAAATCCCCCATGTGCACGTAAGAAAGAATACAGGAATGAGCCCGGCTGAGTCATCTCATGCTTATGATCTGAATGATATGCCCTTTCAGAGTTAAGGTGCTGTATGGGAGGTGAATATTTACTTAGCAGTTAGGTGGCGTGTTGTTCACTATGTTGTCAATGATCTAAACCATATTATCTATGGCATGTGAGCTGTCCTTCCATGTTCATGAACAATTTTTTATTTTATTTATTTATTTTTTTTTTCGAAAAAACAAAAAATAAAAAATTCGATTTTTTTCAAACACGACGGCAGCGGGAAAGATGTGCGCCTGTGTTGGAGCTGGAATTTCTATTACTCATTAGCGTCCTAATCCTGTGTCGCTTCAGAGAACCAGATTTAGAATTGGACTTGGGGGAAGTATGTTAACCCCTACGGGCCAACGCCTTGGTTTATATAATATCATTTTGTATTTTTTATATAATCTTTTTATACTTGTTTTGTTAGACAAGTCCACATGCGTTTTTCATTTCCTCTGGTTATCTTAAGTGCTCTAATGGCTACACTGCTTATAACATAACATACCTCAAACTAATAAATTTAATCCGATCAGCTCTGCCAGTACACAATCATTAATGATAACCGTACTCATTCTATATAACGGCAGTTTCGGTGGTATTCACTCACCATTTCTCAAGTATGTCTCCATATACACAGGAATCGCAAGCAAGCTTGACATAACGCAATGCAAGTTAAAAGAAATTATGTTAACCCCAACCATAATAAGCCTCTATCAATCATCTTACCATGGCGGGTAAAATCACCCTCGACGAGATTCAGGAAAGCGACGACTACAATCTCACAGCTAAATGCAAAAATATTATCGACATAAACGATAACAGTGTCACTGATACACCATATAACCCATATGGCGACCCTTGCTCATATTATAGCCCTGACCAATTCAAACTTGTTTCATCAAAAAATACATCTCTCTCGTTATTTAGTATTAACTGTAGGAGTCTGAATGCGAATTGGGATTCTCTAGTAAATCTACTACATGAGTTACATAATGGAGAAAATGACTTTGATGTAATTGGACTATCTGAGGTTTTCACAGTCCACGAAGATTTACAGTACAGCCTCAATGGGTATCATCCACTCCAATTAAGAACACGACCCAGCAACGATGATGGGAGGGGAGGTGTGGGTCTTTTTATCAGAGAAAACATTCCATTTCGAATACACTCTGAACTTATATTACGGTGTTTATTCCACATGTATTCGAATCGTTGTTTGTAGAAATTTACCCCAATGATAAAAAGTCAACAATTATTGGCATTATATACAGAACCAACACTGCACCCAAGGCTAATCTTGACAGTTTTATTTCTACCTTAAATGACATTTTTTGTAGGCATAAATAGCAGAAGAGCTCATATAATGGGTGACTTTAACATCGATCTTTTAAAATTCTCTGAACATATCAAAACAACCGATTATATTGATATGGTTTTCAGTCACGGATATATTCCTTTAATCACAAAACCAACACGCGTTACTGAATATTCGGCAACCCTTATAGACCACATTTACTCCAATAGTTACTCCAGTGGTGGTAAATGTGGTATCATAATTACTGACGTTTCAGATCATTTCGGAACTTTTTATACTGAGGAAGCAACAACGTTGACTCAAAAGGTATTCTCAAAACCCAAACGCTCATTTACGAAAAAAAAAGTTTCTTCTTTCAAAAATAAATTACGTGATACGAACTTTAGCTCAGTAATTGAATCTACAATATTCAATATATTCTTAAATATGTTCATGGAAAATTTTGAAACTTCGTTTCCTATAGAAAATAACAATGTACCCAAAAAGTATGTTAAAAAACAGCCATGGATAACTAGCGGTATCCTAAAATCTTCTATAAACAAAAACAAACTACATGTAAATAAACTAAAGCGCTCAACAAACACTAACATCGATAACTACAAGCAATACTGCAGAGTATACAACGCAGTTGAAAAACGCGCAAAAGCCCAATACTATACAGATATCTTGAACGAAAATAAGTACAATTTAAAAAAAAGTTGGCAAATCCTTCGTTGTGCCCTCAACAAATCTGTCTGCAAAGAACAATTGCCAACTGAATTCCTTATTGATGGTAGAAAAATCCCTGAATCCCTTGCCAATCATTTTAATAATTTTTTCGCAACAATTGGACAAAAAATAAACGATAACATCCCTCCCACTAACATAGAATTCCACACTTATATTCGGCATAACTCAAGCGATAACTTCTTTATCACACCGACCACTAAAGAAAAAATTATCGCCATTACAAATAATCTAAAAGGAAAACAAAGCACAGACTGCTACAGCATTTCTACAAAAATACTAAAATAAACTATTAATGAAATCGCGGAACCCTTGACCCACGTCTTCAACTTATCATTCACGCGAGGTCTCTTCCCCAATAAAATGAAAATGGCAAAAGTTATACCTACCTTTAAATCTGGAGATCCATGTTCGTTAAATAACTATAGACCAATAAGTATATTGCCAGCGTTTTCTAAAATATTAGAAAAATTAATGTATAGACGACTTTATTCTTATCTACCCACATTTGAAAGCTTATATGAACACCAATATGGCTTCAGACCCAAACACTCAACCTTCCACCCAATGTTGCATTTCCTACACGAAGTAGCCGACAGTAATGACCTATCTCCAAATCATAACCCTATCGCACTTTTTCTAGATTTCTCAAAGGCCTTTGATACCATTAACCACAGTATTCTTTTGAAAAAACTCGAAGCATATGGTATCAGAGGTATAACTAATGATTGGTTTCGAAGTTATCTTCGTGATCGTAGGCAGTTCGTTCAATATAAAGATTCATCTTCAGATAATGAAATACTTACTTGTGGGGTGCCTCAGGGATCGGTTTTAGGGCCCATACTTTTTTGATCTATATTAATGATATTAGAAATTCAACCTCCTCGAATGTTCTGTCATTTGCAGACGACACGACTATGTACAAATCCGACGGAAACATTGACACGTTATATAACACTCTAAATGTCGAAATCTCAAAAGTAAGTGAGTGGTGCAAGGCAAATAAATTATCCCTAAATGCCCCAAAAACCAAGTACATAATCATTCACCCACCTCATACAAAGTATGTCCAAACCCAGCGTCGCCTTCTCCTTAATAACTCAGAATTAACCCAGATATCAAATAGATCGGGCATGGCGACAATAAAATTCTTACGAGTATGTTTTGATGAAAATATCAAATTCGATAGCCATGTTTCATATATAGCATCGAAGATTTCCAGAGCGATATACACAATAAATAGGACAAAAAGAATTCTCCATCATCAAGCCCTTCAAACACTCTACTTCACTTTGGTTCAGAGTCACTTGTTGTATGCAATTCAAGTCTGGGGTCATGCAACAGCCACAAAAAAGCTCTTTACATTACAAAAGATAGCTCTGCGTGTAATAAATATAAAAAAATACAATTCCCACACGAACCCTTATTCCTCAAAGATGAAATTCTCAAGTTTGATGATCTTTACAGGCTACACAATATGCTGTTCATTCGTGATTGGCATTCTGGAAACTTGCCAAAAAGTTTTGAAAATGTCCTCCAAATCTATAATCACCCAACTGAAATGCTAACCAGACATAGGAGACAGTTAAAGAGAAACACACCTCGAACATGCTTCTCTGCAAATTTACCAAAACACTCATTCCCTAAACTATGGAATGACCTAAGCAATGACATTCAATCTGAACCGAGTCGCTCTATATTCAAACGCTCCATAATGTTACACGACTTGGGAACTTATAATACACCCCGACATGTTTCAACCCACGGTATCCTGATTGTAACACTAGAGTCGGTGATCTCTTGCGTGACTAGGCCATTTCTAACAGCAGCTCAGATAAACATAGTAAGATAAGAACACGGTGTAGACTGCCTTTAAGGCGTAACCAGATCTGTAATGCTTTCCTTGTCTGAATCTCCACGAAACATTTAATAAAGAATACCGGTCTTTGTTATGTATTGCATCTTTTGAAGAGAAATTGAAACTTATTTACCACCTGTACTGTCCCATCCTCGCACTTCCAAATAGGAGATGGCAGGAAGACAGCCATTGGGCTATGCCGTCTCCTTACAATATGCATGTTTTTTTACAGCTTGTCACTGTTCTAGTTACACAATATTTTTTTTTTTTCTTGAAAACATCTAAATACATTTATATTTGTAATTACACTATATGTACATGTATATTGTGAATAAAATATTGTATTGTATTGTACTGATGGGCGACTTTAATGGACACATATGTGGTAAGGAAGAAGGCATAGAGAGTGGAGGCAAGAAAGTCACCAGGAATGGGAAGAAGCTGTTGAACTTCACAAATGAGCTCGGTCTGAAGGTTCTGAACAGGAACGCAAGGTGTAAGGGGAAATGGACCTGGGAGAGAAACGACAGAAAATCAATAATTGACTACATTCTCACAGATATTAATTTATGGAGGGAGGTGATAGGGGTAGAAGTTGATGATGAGGGCAAACTGGAGTTGCATAGTGATCACAACTTGATTACAGTGACGGTCAGGGTCAAAAACCTAGATAAAAGCAAAGGAACCTATAAGGAGGTTTGGGAACTCAAAACGGATGTCGACTGGGAGAAGTTTGAAGAAAAAACTGAAATCAAAGCTTGCTACCGTACACAAGGGGGGGGGGGGGGGTGTCCAGAAGATGGCCGACGCCATAGTTGCGAACCTAGTGGAGGCAGGGAAGGAAAGTGTAGGAAAGATTAGGGTGCCAACACGGGGACGTGGGTACAGAGTGAACGAAGAACTCAAAAGGGCCATAAAAGGTAGAAAAGCTAAATGTGCTGCGTACAGGAGAAGTAAAAAAGAACTTAGAGGGTGGAAAGCAATGAGGCCATGGTAGCAAAGGAAGAATACCAACAACCACGAAATAAAGTAAATACGATTAAAGACGACAACCGGAGAGTGCGAAATAGCAGTCTTATTAGGACGATAAGAAGGACAGGGGAGTCGAGTTCGAACGTATTTTGGAAATGGGTGAACAAACGTAACAAAGGGAGTAACCCACATAGTATTAAAGTAGATGGCAGAGTTACAGAAGAGCGAGACCAAATCGCATTAGAACTAGTCAGGCAGTGGGAAAAGGTGAACGATAAGCGATAGGGCATGGGGAACGCACCAGAGTGTCCAAACCAGGTCGAGGAAAATCTATCGATCTCTGTGTGCAGTGAAATCAAAACTGAGGAAGTGCGAAGGGTGATCTCAAAATTAAGGAATGGAAAAGCGGGAAGGGTGGACGAAATTCCTAACGAGTTTATCAACAAAGGGGGAGAGGAACTCTTGGAAAGCCTAACAATGAGGAAGTGGGATGGGAGAATGAAGGAGATGTGGCTAGTGGGAAACTCAAAGTAGAGAGTTAATATGCTAATCGGAGAGATTGGGAAGAATGGGGCAAGGGATGTCATCAAGCAGTTTGTCTCCGAGTGTTGGGAGGAGAGAAGAAGCGTAGGAATAGTGAGGCAGTTGGTAGAACAGGGGTAACCAAGATCAGTTTGAGAAACAAAAGTATTGCCCTTGCGATTGTGTACTGTGCGGTGGAGGGAAGTAAAACCCTAGTGGAGTGACTCGATATACTCAACACTAAGGTCCAATATCACTTAACTAGAAAACAGGGGGTCTCGGTATAATACTGATGGGCGACTTTAATTGACACATGGGTGATAAGGAAGAAGGCATAGAGGGCGGGAACAAGAAAGTCAACAGGAATGGAAGGAAGCTGTTGAACTTCACAAATGAGCTCGGTATGAAGGTTCTGAACAGGAACGCAAGGTGTAAGGGGAAATGGACCTGGGAGAGAAACGACAGAAAATCAATAATTGACTACATTCTCACAGATATTAATTTATGGAGGGAGGTGATAGGGGTAGAAGTTGATGATGAGGGCAAAATGGAGTTGGATAGGGATCACAACTTGATTACAGTGACGATCAGGGTCAAAAACCTAGATAAAAGCAAAGGAACCTTCAAGGAGGTTTGGGAACTCAAAAAGGATGTCGACTGGGCGAAGTTCGGAGAAAAAACTGAAATCAAAGCTTGCTACCATACACAAGGGGGGGGGGGGGGTGTCCAGAAGATGGCCGACGCCATAGTTGCGAGCCTAGTGGAGGCAGGGAAGGAAAGTGTAGGAAAGATTAGGGTGCCAACACGGGAACGTGGGTATAGAGTGAACGAAGAACTGAAATGGGCCATAAAAGGTAGAAAAGCTAAATGTGCTGCATACAGGAGAAGTAAAAAAGAACTTAAGGGGTGGAAAGCAATGAGGCCATGGTAGCAAAGGAAGAATACCAACAACCAGGAAATAAGGTAAATAAGATTAAAGACGACAACCGGAGAGTGCGAAATAGCAGTCTTATTAGGACGATAAGAAGGACGGGGGAGTCGAGTTCGAACGTATTTTGGAAATGAGTGAACAAACGTAACAAAGGGAGTAACCCACATAGTATTAAAGTAGATGGCAGAGTTATAGAAGAGCGAGACCAAATCGCATTAGAACTAGTCAGGCAGTGGGAAAAGGTGAACGATAAGCGATAGGGCATGGGGAACGCACCAGAGTGTCCAAACCAGGTCGAGGAAAATCTATCGATCTCTGTGTGCAGTGAAATCAAAACTGAGGAAGTGCGAAGGGTGATCTCAAAATTAAGGAATGGAAAAGCGGGAAGGGTGGACGAAATTCCTAACGAGTTTATCAAAAAAGGGGGAGAGGAACTCTTGGAAAGCCTAACAATGGGGAAGTGGGATGGGAGAATGAAGGAGATGTGGCTAGTGGGAAACTCAAAGGAGAGAGTTAATATGCTAATCGGAGAGATTGGGAAGAATGGGGCAAGGGATGTCATCAAGCAGTTTGTCTCCGAGTGTTGGGAGGAGAGAAGAAGCGTAGGAATAGGGAGGCAGTTGGTAAAACAGGGGTAACCAGGATCAGTTTGAGAAACAAAAGTATTGCCCTTGGGATTGTGTACTGTGCGGTGGAGGGAAGTAAAACCCTAGTGGAGTGACTTGATATACTCAACACTAAGGTCCAATATCACTGAACTAGAAAACAGGGGGTCTATGTATAATACTGATGGGCGATTTTAATTGACACATAGGTGATAAGGAAGAAGGCATAGAGGGCGGGAACAAGAAAGTCAACAAGAATGGAAGGAAGCTGTTGAACTTCACAAATGAGCTCGGTATGAAGGTTCTGAACAGGAACGCAAGGTGTAAGGGGAAATGGACCTGGGAGAGAAACGACAGAAAATCAATAATTGACTACATTCTCACAGATATTAATTTATGGAGGGAGGTGATAGGGGTAGAAGTTGATGATGAGGGCAAAATGGAGTTGGATAGGGATCACAACTTGATTACAGTGACGATCAGGGCCAAAAACCAAGATAAAAGCAAAGGAACCTTCAAGGAGGTTTGGGAACTCAAAAAGGATGTCGACTGGGCGAAGTTCGAAGAAAAAACTGAAATCAAAGCTTGCTACCGTACACAAGGGGGGGGGGGGGGGTGTCCAGAAGATGGCCGACGCCATAGTTGCGAGCCTAGTGGAGGCAGGGAAGGAAAGTGTAGGAAAGATTAGGGTGCCAACACGGGAACGTGTGTATAGAGTGAACGAAGCACTGAAATGGGCCATAAAAGGTAGAAAAGCTAAATGTGCTGCATACAGGAGAAGTAAAAAAGAACTTAAGGGGTGGAAAGCAATGAGGCCATGGTAGCAAAGGAAGAATACCAACAACCAGGAAATAAGGTAAATAAGATTAAAGACGACAACCGGAGAGTGCGAAATAGCAGTCTTATTAGGACGATAAGAAGGACAGGGGAGTCGAGTTCGAACGTATTTTGGAAATGGGTGAACAAACGTAATAAAGGGAGTAACCCACAGAGTATTTAAAGTAGATGACAGAGTTACAGAAGAGCGAGACCAAATCGCATTAGAACTAGTCAAGCAGTGGGAAAAGGTGAACGAAAAGCGATAGGGCATGGGGAACCCACCAGAGTGTCCAAACCAGGTCGAGGAAAATCTATCGATCTTCGTGTGCAGCGAAATCAAAACTGAGGAGGTGCGAAGGGTGATCTCAAAATTAAGGAATGGAAAAGCGGGAGGGGTGGACGAAATTCCTAACGAGTTTATCAAAAAAGAGGGAGAGGAACTCTTGGAAAGCCTAACAATGGGGAAGTGGGATGGGAGAATGAAGGAGATGTGGCTAGTGGGAGACTCAAAGGAGGGAGTTAATATGCTAATCGGAGAGATTGTGAAGAATGGGGCAAGGGATGTCATCAAGCAGTTTGTCTCCGAGTGTTGGTAGGAGAGAAGAGGCGTAGGAATAGGGAGGCCTTCTCATACGAGAACCGCGACAAGTCAGCGGCCGTCCGAAGTGTTATTATTATTAGTTAGATTCATTTTACTATTTCCACAGATGTTTTTGCTACACAATGTCAGTCTTTCCCTCCAAATTATTTTTTGGGGGAAAGAGTGACATTCTGGATCATCTAAGTGTGGAAAGGCAGTGAAAACTAATACATTGAGTATTTCATCACCCTTCATCTGACCAGTGGGAGGGGGGGGGGGCGGGGCTGAAGGCGCGTGATATACTCATTGCATTATTTTCTGGCGCCTTTTGCTCTCCATAAATGACTGTAAATACACTTTGGCGGGGTCATAAACAAAATTTTCTTATGGTTATGAAACTTGAAACATCTATCGGAATAGAATTTCCACCACAAGACTGCGGGTGTAAGGGGGGGGGGGGGGGGGGGCAATGATCATGCTGTTATCCCAAGAAAATAATCTGTGGCAAATAAGCAAGACGGTCCGAGGGTAGAGATGTCTTTGAGTTATTTCTCAAAAGCTTAATATTTGGTAGTTGCTGTTATACCGTTTCCAGATGTGGTGAATTACAAATTACCCCATTTTCAGACACACCATGGTGTCAAACTTTCGCTCTGAAAACTAACAAATCTTAACCACATTGAAACAATTACCAACAACTTGCCTTAGAGAAGGAATAATTACCCCCCTGCATTTTCGCTTGATGAATCAATTCGCAAGAGACAACACGCATTTTTAAGTAAAAAAAACAAAACAAAACCTTTCAACCCTCACTATTAATAGAGCTGAGATGTTGTTTCAGGATTGGGGCATTATTAGAGCTGTTTTTTACAATGAATGGTGGTAGGGGTTGGTGGAAGGATTGTGTTTTGGTTCTTGCGTTGTGCATGTGTGATCGAGAATCTTTTGACTTCTTTCCCCAGATTTTTCTGAGGGTACAGTGTCATCATTTCCTTCCAGAATTTTTTCTGCCGAAATAAAAAAAATTTTTTTGTTTCGACAAAAAAATTAAGACTTGGTTCTTTCTAAAAATAAAAGTATATATAATATGGTGATGTGCAATATATAAAGAAGCTCTTTCTAATAATATAGGTAGCCTTGAAAAAGGCTGTTTTTTTGTTCTCTTCTGGACATCTTTTTTCAGTGTCCGATGATCCCCATTTTTCCGAGCCTTAATCGATAAGGCTGTGCTCCTCTCACCAGATGAAATGAAGGCTCTTCCACCTCTGATACTGTTATATTGGGGGATGTGTCCCCCGCTGCTATTAATTCAAATCCATCTCCCTTCATCTCCAATCTTTGTGTGTTTGGATGAAGTTTGTACACCCATGAGCCAGCATCCATTTTTAGCAAATCGTCGAAATTTATGGTTTCAACATCCATGCCTTGTTTTTGTCTTATTCCTCCGATCGATCAGATGTTGAAAATGTAAGCGAAAACCTTATCTCATGTTCTTTTTATCTGACATGCGATGATACACTGGCAGCGAAGAAGTAATTTCCGCGCCTTCTTCCCGCATTGGTTAGATTTACCCGGGTGAAATGCTCATTGGATGTGCATTTCACCCAGGTAAATCTAACCAATGCGCGGAGAAGGCGCGGAAATTACTTCTTCGCTGCAAGTGTATCCTCGCATGTCAGATAAAATGAACATGAGATAAGGTTTTCGCTTACATTTTCAACATCTGATCGCTCGGAGGAATAAGAAAAAACAGAGCATGGATATTTCAAGAATCAGAGAAATATCAGATGAAGATGATGAAATAGAGGCGGAAAGATATTTGAAAGAAAGACGAGAGAGGGTAAATGGAGTTTTTCTGCTTGCCCTTTATCAGTGGTGCAGCTCAGCCCTGCCGCGTGATAAATTTAATGATATGCTGGAGAAGTTTCCAGAGATGGCGACAGTGAGACGACCTTTTGGAGAAGTTCAATTCCACAATTGGCAAAAACACCCCAATGAATTCCCAACACCTATATACGAGGCGATCATGTTTGGCAGTGAAAAAATAGAGAATTGGGAAAAAGAATGCTTTACTGAAGAGGAGATGAAAATACCCAAACATAACTCATTGGCAGAGTGAGATGCTGCACAATATGGCTTCGTTCCGGCCCTTTTCAGGGCCACCTATATTGTTAGAAAGAGCTTCTTTATATATTGCACATCACCATATTATATATACTTTTATTTTTAGAAAGAACCAAGTCTTAATTTTTTTGTCGAAACAAAAAACATTTTTTGTTTCGTTAGTTTTTTTTAGTTTAAAAAATAAAAAATGTTTTTTTTCTGTCAAAACAAAAACATTTTTTGTTTTGACAGAAAAAAAACATTTTTTATTTTTTAAACTAAAAAAAAAACAAAAAATGTTTTTTGTTTTGACAGAAAAAAAACATTTTTTATTTTTTAAACTAAAAAAAAACCCAAAAAATGTTTTTTTATTTTTTTTTTTTTTCTAACGGAACAAGAACTGTTTTTTGTTTCCACATAAAATTGATTTAAAATAAGTGAATAGCTAAGGAGGTAGTTAAACTGACAGGGAATAATTGATGCTATTCATTGAAGGGGTCTAATTTAGTCCTTACAAGGGTGATACGCGAGGTTTTTGTTTTTTTCTTATTGGCGAGGACAGGTCGAAGATTCAAAGGTTCATTTAAATTAGCAATGGTTAAACTGAAATCATCATTAACATTCTTGCTATTTCGATATTTTCAAATTCGAAATTTTTGACAGGAATTCCTGTGTAGTTTTTACATAGCTCAGATGCCTAATTGGTATAGGTTTCAGGTAATGATCAATTAATTCCGAGATCGCATAAGATTCCGAATGACAGTTTGATACATTCTCACTCCCGGATGGAGTTATGTCACCTCACCATAAAAACGGTCCTTGTGCATCTTTGTTAGGATGTAAAATTGTCTTGTTTGAGCACTAAGCACCTAAAACCATACGCTTGTAAAGAGTTTGGAAATCATGTAGAATTATTCAACGTGAAGGATAACCACGTTGAGTCATGCCACAGTGCTAGAAGCAATCAGGGGTAAGCTTGGGTGGATGAGGATCAAGGACAGGATAGACTTAATGAAAATATCTTATTTATTTGGTAAATTTTCCACCTCACCTGATGGTGTATAGTAATGTTCCTGTGAAATTTCAACACAAATATCAAGTTGGGGTGGAATACCTAGCTCAGAGAGATAATGTAGAACCATTCATTGGAGTTCTCAAACCTCGGCATCTAGGGATATCTGGGTAAAATAATCGTGAAAAAGAGGTCATGGGTGATAAGCTCAATTGGTGAGAGGGGTGAAATCAATGGGGGTGATCCATATGTGCCGTCTTTCTTCCAGCACTGCTACCTAATTAACCACCAAATACTCAACTACACCCCTTCAATGTTTACCCACTAACCTACATGCCATCCAACCCTCAGCACATTGTCCCTTTTCCACCCATTCAACCCAATCGCTCACTGACCAACCGGCCTTCCTACAGCCTAACTTGTGCAGATGACAGTGATACTCAGGCTGGGATGATTGTGTGTCTGCCTGACCAACTCTTTCCCACATCTGGCAAACGCTCCACTTGTCAGTTTTGGCTGTCTACTGCCTACACCGAGCGTTATATCGATACAAGAATATTGCCTGAAATAAAAAAAAACCATCACAACAAGTCGGGAGTGTGGTGTGTCGGTGATAGACTGCTGGAGAAATGAAATGAAATGAAATGAAATTTATTCAACAAAATACCAAATTTACAAGTTAGATTTGTACAGAGAGTTTTACGTATATAGGATACACTGGTAAATTGTTGGGAGACAACATAGCCACATTGGCTGTCTTCCTGTTGCCCCCTGGAAAAGAGAAAGACTATACAGAAATGGCTAAACAGAAATGGAGTGGGCTGGATATTTTTGTTCATAAGTACCACTGCCTATGGCTCAACTATTGAATGAATGATGAGAGGAAGGAAGACCTCGAAACTATATGCTAGCCTCTTCCCAGTTTACGCGAAAGACTGCACCCGATATACACGAGTGCAATTTGACGGCAGACTGCAAATTTGGATATATAAGATTAGACGTGAGATGGTGGGGCAAGGTATGATTGGGAGATTAATTTGAGGTCGGGTGGGATGAGATAACTGGAGAAGTCACCGACATGGGCTGACAATGGCGTCCTACGATTAAGAAAGCTTTTTTTATTGACAGGAAAGACTCGAACAGTCGGCGCCTAGAGCAGAAGTATTTAGAATAAGGCTCGTTCGTAACTAGGGGGAATGTTATTGGCAAATAGAACGACTTCCTGTTTCCATTGACGTCATACTTAAGGTATGGACGTCAATGGAGACTAAAGATATACCATAGTGCTAGAGTGTCCTATGTCCCACTGGCACATAAAGCATTCAAGCACCCAGGCGACGACATCTTTCCCTCTCTCTCTCATATAATGGGTCCCACGGGCGACTGACGAGACATGCGAGTATCAATGAGCATTAGGCCTACAATCTGGACACATTTGATACGAACAGGTAACATGTGAGGAGTAGTTTGTTAAGCATTCATTAGTAAGCTGTTTCTTGAAAACATATCTGGAAGGTATGTCCCGTAAGTCAGAAGCAATTCCATTCCAAATCTTTGGGAAGCTATGTCTTGGCAGTTTGGCAGAGAATTGGGTTCTAGCTTTCTGCGACTGTATCATGCCAACTTGTCTTGTTTGAAGTCCAGTTGATGAGTGTACACTAAAAAAAGTTCTGAATGAGTCGGGCAACCTATCGTTTTTGCAGTCGTACATGAATAGAGAGACATTCACTTTGTATAGATCGTTAAATTTTAAAATGTTATTATCCTTAAATAAGGGATCAGTGTGGCTATTATATTTTTTTACAACTAACTACGCGCATCGCGCGTTTCTGTAGAGAGTATATTTTACTGCTGGATGGCCCATGCCCCCAAATATGGATTGCATACAGTAGGTGACTATGAACTAATGTATAATACAGTAATATCAGTGATTTCTTGCGGAGAACATTTTTCACTTTGTTTAGACAGTAGATTGCAACTTGACATCTTAGAACATACTGTGGATATGTGGTACTTAAAATTGAGGTCTTCGTCAAGGTATACGCATAAGAACTTGGCGACTTTTTCTTGTTGGAAGTTACCTATGGGTGAAAGCTTAGTATTGTTAAGAACAATATTTAGTAAGTCGGATTTGTTCGGATTGTTCGGTGGGTGTAGCATAATATATTTACATTTATTGGCATTCACTTTGAGTTTGTTGCAACAGCACCAGTCGAATATTTTATTCAGCTCAGTATTAACTGTAGTCTCCAGAGTATTCAGGTCATGTCCAGTTGTAAACGGGGTTGTGTCGTCGGCAATTGATAAGAGGTTAAGAACAGAGGAGTATCTCATATCATTCACGTAGATTAAAAAGAGGATAGGCTCCAACACAGACCCCTGGGGGACCCCGCAAGTGACATGTCGGTTTGGGGACCGATTCGTGTTGTATTCCACATACTGTTCTTTACCTGTTAAATAGCTTTGGAACCAAAGTTTACTTATCCCTCTTATTCCGTAGAATTCCATTTTGCTAAGTAGAATTTCGTGACTAACGGTGTCAAATGCCTTAGACAAATCGAGGAAGACGGCTAGAGTAGAGTCTTTTGTATGCATGTCGCTGCATTCAGCGACATACTGCAAAAGGTGCATGATGGGGTGAAAAGTAGAATGTTTTTTGCGAAAACCGTACTGATGTTCGTACAGAATATTAAAATCATTGAGAAAATTAGAGAGTCTCCGGTTCATTATTTTCTCCAGAAGTTTCGAAAAAGCCAGTAATAAACTAATTGACCTGCAGTTACCTAGCTCACGAGAATTACCCCCTTTGAAAATTGGTATCATCTTTGCTATTTTCATTTTATCGGGCACTTTACCTTGTATAAATGACTGATTGAATATATAGACCAGGGGTTTCGCGATCTCACAAATTGTCTCTTTCATTGTTTTAGTAGATAAATTGAAAGCGTCGGTACTCGCTTTCCCTTTCAATTGTCCGGCTGTCAATATGATTTCTTGCTCGTTTGTTGGGGTAATAAAAAAACAGTCCGGGTAATTTCCATTCATGAAGTCACCGAAGTTGTTATCGGAGGTGGGGACGTTATCGTTAATAGTCTGACCAATTTCTGAGAAGTAATCATTAAAACTGGTGGCGATTTTATGGGGGTTAGGTATTTCAACATTATTATGAGATATGCTAGAGGGAAGTGTCGCCGCTGATTTTGATTTGTTGATTAAGGTACGAAGTATTTGTCATGTTTTTTTAGAGTCGTGTCTGTTTGTTTCTATAACGTCATTGTAGTATGTAGCCTTACTTTTTCTCTTTAATTGATTAAAAATCGAGGAGTACGTTTTATATTTATTGATGTTAATTTCCGTGTTTTTTTTTTTAGTTTAACTAGGTAAAGTTTATTTTTAGTTCGGGAGGACTGTAACAGACCTGTCATCCAGGGCTTACGTTTTATGAGCTTTTTGGGTACGTTCAAGCTTCTCAGGGGAAATGCCGATTCGAATGTGTCAAGGTAGATATTCAAAAATGTTTCGTATGCTGCATGGGCACACGTACAGCTATACACTGAGTCAAAATTAATATTATGAAGCAAGTTTTTGAATAGATCAATATTTTCTCTCTTGAATGACCTTCTAAGTTGGGGTGATGGCTTGTCGGGCTCGTTATCACCTTCCTGTATGTAAAATGTGGCGTAGTGATCAGAAATATCAGTAACTAATATTCCCGCACTGTAGTTAGCGGATACATTATTGGGATAAATATGGTCAATTAAAGTCGCTGAATGCTCGGTTATTCTGGTTGGTTTAGTTATTACTGGCATGAATCCGTCACTAAACATGTTATCTATGAATGCGTTAGTTTTGCTGTGATTATTAAAATTCAGCAAATCTATGTTAAAATCGCCTAGTAAGAAAGCCCGGCTGTACTCTGAGTTGATTTTGGTGAGAATGTCGCTTATGGAAGAAACAAACACGTTAATATCAGCTAGAGGTGCAGTGTTTGGCCTGTATATGCATCCAACAATGTACGAGTTTTTGCGCCCTGGATTGATTTCTGTGAAAATAGTTTCAATGACATTTGGAATGAAAATCGTCAGATCGGGTCTTAGGCTGTAAGAAACATTCTCAGAAATAAAAAGACCCACTCCTCCTCTGTTGTCATTTGGACTAGGGCGGGTCTTGTAGACAAATGGGTGGTAGCCATCAATTTTGTAATTCAGATGCTCGTGGAGTTTGAAGATTTCTGTTAGACCAATTACGTTGAACATATTCTCACCTTGCTGGATGTCACAAAGCAAGTTGGTGAATGAGTCCCAGTTGGCACTAAGGTTTCTGCAGTTTAGACTAAGAAGGGTTACAGTTTTGTTTTGTCTGTGGAAATTTTGTCGGAAGTTGGAAGGCGAAAAATAATTGCATGAGTGACCATGAATGGTAAAAGGGGACTCTGAATCATGGTCCTTCAAAAGACTCATCGAGTGATTATACTTGGACGCAAGATTATATCGGTCGTCACTCTGTATCTCATCCAACGTTATATTTTCATTCGCCATGAGTGCGCGTCAGGTAAAATATAAAAATGCGGACCATAAGCAGTGGTAGAATAACAGCTGTAATAAATGTGTAGTTAAAATTTGAATAAAGCATATTTGGTGTAAACCTTTTCAGCCCTTGACAGCTGAACATAGATAGGTTAATATATAAATTATAACTCTTTACACGTGCGTCGTGGTGGAGAACTATATTACAAAGGTGTCTCAAATTTACATAGAGTCCACGGGGTTAATAATGGGGTGTATGAGCTTTTCGGCTGAACCTATTTCAAAGGAGTAATAAAGTTATTGTGTCCAGAGAACGCAAGGATGACCCAGATAACCGAAAACAGAAGCAGAAAACATGGCGGTTACAGGCTGACTATCTTTTTTCTCTCTGCCAAAGGGAAGGGATTTTCGTTGATTTCTTGGACAAATGGAACTCTCAGTATCTGAAGTTTGACGAATATGATTATGGTGATTTGGTGGCCATTGGTGAGAATTCTATTTTCATTTCATAGAGCTGTATGACGACTGTTTCTGAAAAATCTTGCTTTATTAAGATGATCGAACGACCAGTTCACGCTCGGTATTGCCATTGTATCTCTTCTTCATATAACTGAAGCGAGGAAATTGTTAAGGTCTTAAGTTTTACCTTCTATTGTTCAACTTCAATTCCGATTCTTGAGAACTTGTTGCGTAACGCAAAACTAAGAAACTTTCAAATATATAAATTCGTGATCTTTATCTTTATTCATTTGAAATCCATTCGGAATAAGAACTTCGTTTTGACTATGGCTGTATTAAAAACGCAGTGTAAGATCCAGCTTGTTTCGCTATTGTAGTACAATTGATGTCCAATCCAGTGCAAAAAAACAGTGCAAAAAACAACTGTGTAACACCCTGTGTGACACAATAGTTACTATAGTTACAACTGTGGGTATTGCTGTCTGCTCTTTTTCTGTCTGTCCAGTGACTGTGATTGTTCTCTGGTCCTATTTGAGAATTGTAACTGACTCATCGCCACTCGTCGTAATACAACAGATCTTTAACCACTCCCTGTTATATTAACATTCTGTATTAACATTCTATTACCTCCGTCCTTTCATGGGAAGAAGAAAGCAAGCAAATCCCGACAAACGTCGTCGCGAATCTGACGGCACCAACCCAGTAACAACGAGCGGTAAAAAGCCAAAGCAAAAACTGTTTAGTGGATCGTCGCCAACCCTTACTGGTACACAAGCACAGGCCTGTCAAGACAAGAACTCTGAATCTCCGTCGGAAACCGAAACTCAACTCAGGACTAAAAAAACTCCTTTACACAAAAAGATGCATACAGATGAAACTTGTGTTCAACCAGCATCCTCATGTTCAAGTGCAAGTGTGGAGTTTATCGCAATGGAAACTGCAAAACCAGACGTTTCACAGTCTGTTCACGATCCCATCAACGACTTCCTAAAAGCCTTAAATGACCCGGCCGTCCAATCTCTTTTTGAAACAATCGTCAACAAAGCCACTGATAAATCCTTAAACAAACGATTCGAAGATTTGGAATCTCGGATCGATGAACTTGAAAATAACGTGCGTGTAAAGGATGCGACTATTGTTCGAATAACGGAGGAACTAGACGATCTACAACAATATGGACGACGAAATAACCTGAGAATCACGGGTATACCTGAATCTGATAGTGAAGACACTGATTCCATTATTCTTGAGGTGGCAAATGAGATCGGATTTCCTCTAAGCCTGCAGGATATTTCCCGCAGTCACCGACTAGGTCCCAAGACTGCCTCGCCAAATCACCGTCCAATTATTTTCCGCTTGGTCAATTATAGAACCAGAAACGATCTTTTCAAATCTAAATCCAAACTCAAGGCACTCGACACATCTAAACTTTCCTTCCTCAAGACCAAGCAATCACATGCTGCAAGCAAATTATATCTGAATGAAGACCTGACAAAGCGCCGTGCCCAAATCGCAGCAAGAGCACGTAAGCTCCTAAAGGACGCCAAAATTCTGGGAACCTGGACTGCAGACGGGATAATTTTTCGTCGTGAAAACAAAAGATGAGTTGGTCCATCGTGTAGTGACACCTGGTGAAATGCGAGCAATAGAAGACAAACTCATGTCCCGACCACCTGCGTAAAATTCCGAATGTCATTTACCAGCATGGATGTGTCAATTACACTCACTACCTCATAATAATGTCCGTTCCACATTTTATATCATTCTAAACGTTAAGCTGCTATTACCTTGTCCTGACCTATAATCACCCCTCACCCCTATGGGTATGTATGTTCGTTTTATGCCAGATAACCTCGAGTTCTTTGACGTCCATGTCTGCACACTATAACTATTTCCAATTCTTCCATTTTTTGCTTCTAGGACACGGACTGTGACTCCTGGTTGAACGAATGTGACCCGCTCGTTCCAGCGGGAATTCTTATTCTTTATTTTGCAAAGAGAGAAGTGAAGTGTTTATGCGAGTGTCTTTCCCTGCGGGTGTCGTCGGCTGCTGGGGCCGGGCGGGGTGCTGGGTGGTGGAACCTGTTGAATGAAGCCGTGTAAATTGGTCAATTTCCAAATCGGCCTCACGCCTGGCGCTGGTGGCTGGCGCCATTCGTGGGAGGGATTCTCGTATACCCAACAATTTGAACTCTTTGTATTTGTTGTGTCAATTCGACACGCCCTTGTTCTGTTATGTCCTGTTTGGATCTATTGGCGACTTCCTCTAGTAATACGACCAGTATTGCTAGAGGTAGTAGCCAATAGAGCTAAACAGGACAGGAGTTATTGAGCCCCTCCTCTATTCAATTGCGCTCACGCGAAAATTAGAATGGACGTAGTGCACTAAATAATAAGATTCTCGTATACCGAACAATTTACACTCTTTGTATTGGTTGTGTCAAATCGACACGCCCTTGTTCTGTTATGTCATGTTTGGATCTATTGGCGACTGCCTCTAGTAATACGACCAGTATTGCTGGAGGTAGTCGCCAATAGAGCTAAACGGGACATGAGTTATTGAGCCCCTCCTCTATTCAATTGCGCCCACGCGAAAATTAGAATGGACGTTGTGCACTAAATAATACGATTCTCGTATACCCAACAATTTACACTCTTTGTATTGGTTGTGTCAAATCGACACGCCCTTGTTCTGTTATGTCAGGTTTGGTTCTATTGGCGACTGCCTCTGGTAACACGACCAGTATTGCTAGAGGTAGTCTCCAATGGAACTAGACAGGACATAGGTTATTGAGCCCCTCCTCTATTCAATTGTGCTCACACGAAAATTAGAATGGACGTTGTTCACTAAATAATAATGAATAATTTCGTGGAGATAAACCTTTGTAACATAAGATATATTGATGAGATGGCCCTCGTTATTAACCCATTACCTAACAAATTGGCCCAAAGTCACCAGAGTATTAATCACAAGAAATGTTAATGAGATGGCCCTCGTTATCAACCCATTACCTGACAAACTGGCCCCAAACCTTCAGAGTAATAATTATTTTAAGATAATTTCCCTCAATCGTTATAGAAACACCCCAAAGAACCTATACAAACGCGGGCACCTTTTTATCCAGCCCAATGTGCCGGTCCAAATGATGCCACTATTCGTGTTATTTTTATGGTACTGTTGATAAAAGGTATTAAATCCTGTAACTTGTACAAAGCAGGGAGCTATCCTAGCACTCTGTGTGCCATCTAGACTCCCAACAGTATCCGGGCACATATAATCTTGAATGTTTTCCCGAAATAATCACACTTCTCCATTTTATATTGGTTCAAGTCAGTGACCAGCCTCAGTGTCCTACTTTGCGAGCTCGTTCCACGAGTTTTGAATGTGCCCAGACTCATTTAAGGTACTTCTGTGCCGCTAACTCCAGTTAGCTAACTTCGAGTCAAGGTAATCTGCTATCTTCGAGCTGTGCTGTCGCGCAGTGCTGGTATGTCAGGAAGCATTTGTGACACCTTTGCTGTCCTTCCTTGCTTCTTCTCAATGCCGTCCTGAGTTAGTATTTCTGTTTAGTAAGGCTGATCACCTTACAGGGGTGACTCACACTTGCCAGGACCTGGCCGGAAGCACTCTGTCAAACCCACTTAAGCAAAACAGAGGGTGACCCAGAGTCTTAGTCTCTAAGTCCCCATCCTGCCAACTTTAGAGCTTTCGTGGTAGGGATGGGTAATGGGTTACTGTTTCCATCCATAGTGCTTCACTTTTTAATGCCAAACCATCCTTGACATTCTAGCACCACCCGGCCCTATCCAGTTGCTCTGTTACGCTTAACCTAACAATGCTCGAACATAAATCGCACCTACTTGGTACTGATCATCCGAGGCGGTCTGAAGCTTCCGAGTTACAGTGTTAGACAGGTGTATTATCGCTGAAACGCCAGCGGAGTAGTGAGCCCATCACCTAATGTCCGTCAAGCCCAACGGCAAATCATGACAAAAGCTGGAGGTGTCTTGGTCGCATGACGTCCAGACCTTTGCCGGATGTCTTTGGAGTGATGTTTAGTCGGCACCTTCTCCCATCGTATATATACCTTAAGCCTTTTGTCGAGTGGGATTTGCGCTCCGCTGGTGTCATTTTCGAGGGTCCTGTATGTATGTCGGTGTGAATACGGTAGGTGGCAATTGAGCCATCACCACTTGCTGTGTCCATATCGACATGTATACGGGATTTTCGAGGATGATAATTCGATGTTGGAATTTGCGTAACTAGCTCGGTGTATGAGGCCTGGACCGAGTCTATGGCGAGGTCCACACCTGACTTGTTGAATGGGTTTTCTAAATACAAAAGTGGACTGGGGACGAGCTGATGATTGCACTTATCTCTAAATCTCCGCCAAAGGAAATCTATCGACCCTCTCACTTAATGCGTTACGAAATACGCGGCCGCTATTGATAACAAAATGCAGTTGTTTTTGTTTTTTTTTTTTTATCCGGGGGGGGGGGGGGGGGCAGTGTACGGTCCCCATTGGAGCGAGCTCGGCGAGCTCGTTCCGGTGGGGGGGGGGGGGCGTGGTCTGCGACTTGGAGGCTAATACTGAAATAATTCCAGTTTTTATGGTGACAAATGACCCTAGTATTACCTGTGATTTCTAATCACGAAAATTCGAGCCTATGTACGAGGAAATCGATCTTTTTCTAACAACGACCAGTATTGCTAAAGGCAGTCGCCAATAGAGCTAAGCAGGACAGGAGTTATTGAGCCCCTCCTCTATTCAATTGCGCTCACGCGAAAATTAGAATGGACGATGTGCACTAAATAATAAGATTCTCGTATACCCAACAATTTACACTCTTTGTATTGGTTGTGTCAAATCGACACGCCCTTGTTCTGTTATGTCATGTTTGGATCTATTGGCGACTGCCTCTAGTAATACGACCAGTATTGCTGGGGGTAGTCGCCAATAGAGCTAAACAGGACATGAGTTATTGAGCCCCTCCTCTATTCAATTGCGCCCACGCGAAAATTAGAATGGACGTTGTGCACTAAATAATAAGATTCTCGTATACCCAACAATTTACACTCTTTGTATTGGTTCCTTTCTCAGCTCTGTGTTACGCTGTTAACGTCATGTTCTGAATGATATTGAACGACCGTCTTTTACCGCATCATACGTAAGCTCTTAACTGCACCTACAGCTATCAATTTGTTCTAGGACGGGCCCTTGGCCCTGCTCAGTCTGACACATTTTATCCCTTCCCTTGACATTTACTTACAACTCAACCTTGACGTCCAAATCGTCATATTTATTGCATTATGCTTGTATATATGTCTCTTTATTTTGTATTTGTTATGAACATTTATATTTCTTTATTTCCCCACCTCTCACTCTTCAATACCCATGGTTATTCCCCTTCCCGTGCAGCTTTAGCTTCAGCCTTCCCACTGACATGTCCTCTCTTATTACAAATCTATATGAACCAAGGAAGAGACTCCCGAGTGTGATCCGCTGTACCAGTGAAAAAATTCACATGGTAATAACACACGCAATCCAACGGCAACTCAATGTATGATATAGTTAGTTATCGAATCCGTGTGGGCCTTTTTTTGCTGGTACTGCTATGAGTGGTGTGCGGCGCAAGAAGCAAATAGATCCCCAAACATGTTTCCTCGCAATCTTACTACTCAACTATGGAGTGAAAGCACTTTGTATTATGCTGTCTCTAATGCTCACTAATGGGTGGCAACAAACTGTCCTAGCTATATTGCTAAATACTAGTAATAATTACCGGATCTATTCCATGGACAAGGATCATACAATTTATCACTACGAACATCGTCCATTGCCTACAAAGCAAAGGTCGGTGGCCCTGGACATACACCAGCTTTCAACCACTCTCCGCGCAAACCAATATGCTGCCCTATGCTTGATAACCATTGGCACCGCCATATGGCTCCGAATTCTATGTATTATCTCTGGCGATATAGAAACAAATCCTGGTCCTGAACATATATCACCGACGCACTGTCTAGACACATCGACCGCCTCCTCCGTTTCCTTGCAAAGTTCTAAATGTCAGAAGGGATTTTCATTTCTACATCTCAATGCTCAAAGTCTAAAACCAAAAATCGACGTTCTTAGTTGTGAAGTCAACCCGGCGATGTCTGTGCCTTCACTGAGACATGGCTAGACAGTGACGACCTAGACACCGATATTGAATTACCGGACTTCTATCCTCCACTGAGAAAGGGTCGTGGTACTAGAGGTGGGGGAGTGGCAATATACCTTAAAAATAACTTATGCTTCAAGCAACGCCACGACCTGAATATTAATAATCTTGAAAGTCTATGGGTACAAATCTTTACTGATAATACCTCCATTATTTTTGGTGTTATATATCGACCACCCCACTCAACCGGCGAAGTCTGGGACATAATTTCTGTATCATTCGAAAAAGCATTAGATACCAATATAACAAACATAATTGTAACTGGAAACTTTAATGACAATCAACAAGTAAATCGAGTCGGGACACTGCAACAAATTCTTTACCAGTACAACCTCACTCAACTAGTTGATGAACCAACGCACTTCACCGAAAATTCAAACTCATAGATCGACCTCATAATCGTCAATGATCAAACACTAAACAACACCTGTCGCGTGGAAGTGATGGACCCATTTTTGACGAACTAATTAGATATCACTGTGCCGTTGTACTAACCCTTAACATCCCCCAAAAGAAATCGAAAATTTTCAAAAGGAAAATTTGGTCGTACAGCTCCGGTGCTTATGACGAACTCAACAGGGAACTAATAAACCTCAACATAAATAATATCTGGCTTGAAACACCACTTCCCGAATGTGTCGCCAAACTTACTAACATCTTAGATCAGATGGCCATGAAATTTATTCCCAACAAAATGATTATCTGTAGAGCTAATCAGCCACCCTGGATGCACAACAACATTACGAAACTTATCCGACAAAGGAAACGCTTGTACCGCAAGGCAAAAAAATTTAAAACTCCAATCTCATGGGAAAATTATCGTCTCAAACGGAATGAAACTGTCTCAGAAATTCGGAAATCAAAGATAAATTATTATTCCAAAATAGACGAAAAGCTCAGCTCACCGTCAATACATCCTTCCGAATGGTGGAAGACATTCAAACACCTCATCTCCGGCACCAACAAATCTATCCCCGCTTTGGAAATTGACAATAAACCCATAACGTCAGACCGCGAAAAAGCGGGACTCTTCAATAACCACTTCTGTAGCATTGCAACAGTCGATGATATCTCTCGCAACCTCCTACCGATTAGTAAACATTCACAGCAAGATGAACTTAGCAATATTAGTATCACTCCTGAAGACACGCTGGAAGCTCTGCAGTCCCTCAGGGTGTCTAAAGCTTGTGGACCAGTTAATATTAGCCCATACCTCCTTAAAAGATGTTCCACTAGTTTATGTGATCCCCTAGCGTCTCTGTTCAATTTGATGTTGAACGAATCATTTTTCCCCGGAGAATGGAAATGCGGTAATGTTACCCCTGTATACAAAAACGGTGACATCCATTTTATACAAAACTATCGGCCTATTACCTTGTTGAGCTGCCTTAGTAAAGTTTTCGAGAAATGTATCTTCAAAAAGTCCTTCAATTTCTAAAAGATCACATGATACTCACTCCACTTCAGTCCGGATTTCTCCCATTTGACTCAACTGTACTGCAACTGACTGATATTTACAACTCGTTTAGCTCGGCGCTTGATGAAGGTAAAGAAATACGGGTGGTATTCTGTGATATCAGCAAAGCCTTCGACAAAGTCTGGCACAGAGGCTTACTTTTTAAACTTGAACAAATTGGCATCACCGGTCCCCTCCTAAAATGGTTTGAATCATATCTAAACGGTAGACATCAGCGTGTCGTTCTTAACGCATCATCATCGTCTTTGAGACAGGTTTTTGCTGGAGTGCCCCAAGGATCTATCCTAGGCCCATACTATTCTTGATATACATTAACGATATTGTGGAGAACATCACAAGTACCATACGTCTATTTGCTGACGACACGACACTATACCTAATTGTAGAAGATCCCAACAGAGCATTCGTAATAATGGAAACCGATCTTAAACTATTGGAGGAATGGTCCGACAAATGGCTTGTCAAATTTAATCCCACCAAAACTGAAAGTCTATTAATTACCAGAAAAAACAATCAATCTAACCACCCGCCTCTAAAAATGTTCGATACTCCGATTAAAGAGGTACCCAACCACAAACATCTTGGACTGACATTTGACAGGCATGGAAGCGTATCGACACTCTGCGTCGTTTCAAGTATAGACTGGACCGAAAAAGCCTAGAACAAATTTATTACGCCTATGTCAGCCCGGTACTCGAATACGCAGACACTGTCTGGGCCAACTGTACTGCAAGCGAGACCGAGGAAATTGAGAAAATCCAAGTGGAAGCAGCACGGTTGATCACACGGGGCACCAAAAGTACTAGCAAAAGACGTCTATACGTCGAAACTGGATGGGAAACCCTCGAAACTAGACGGCATAATCATAAGCTTATTCAATATTTCAAAATGTACCATAGACTGCTCCCTGCCTATATCACTAACCTAATCCCCCATCCACTTCTGACACACACAGTTATAATCTTCGCCACGACAATTTGACAGCTCCCTCGTGTCGAACCAATGTCTGCTATACTTCTTTTCTCCCATCTACCACGCGTCTATGGAATAGTATTCCCCCGGACATAAGAAGCAATCCCTCGCTATCCTCCTTTAAGAGTTACTTGAACCGCAACAGCCAACGGGTGCCTATCTTCTATTATCACCACTTCACACGCCTTTCCCAAATACTGCACACGCGCTTGCGTCTAAATTGTAGCAATTTAAACGATGATTTGTACAACAATCATCTCTCTGACACGCCTCTATGCAGCTGTGGTGATCAAGAAACATCAGACCATTTTTTCTTCCACTGCCCTATGTATACACAAATTAGACTGCAAACGCTATCTTCTATTCCCCACCCTTTAACGACTGGCATTCTGCTATACGGCTGTGAATACTATAGCATAGCAATTAATAAGTTTATTTTCGACAAAGTCCAGCAATTTATAACCCAAAGCAAACGCTTCTCTTAGTCATGTAACTGTGCTAGGCAACTTCTATATTATGTATAATCTAATTGCGCTACCCAACCCTCTGACTGGTCATACTACCTCTTCCTTGGTTGATCCGCCCCTCCTCCCCAACTTTACCACCACACTTTCTCTGCAAGTTAGTTTACCTTATTAAGTTTCCATTTCTCTGAAACAAATATGTGTAAATATTTGAAAGAAAGAACAAATAGTTCACCTGTATCAGCCATCTTAACTCGTTTTTACAATGATGTCCGGAGACAGCCTCGTATAAGCTTTAAGCTTACTGCTGAATCCCTTTCAGTTCTGATTTATTAATGTCTTACCGCTTTGATTATTCCTTGTAATATTTTTTGTAAAATTTGTTCTGAAATAAATACTGTTTAAACTAAACTATAACCGATAACATTCGATTGTCCGGGAACACGACCAGAGAATGGTCATGGGCAGAGCCCGAGACCATTGTCTGGCCAGGTTGCCAATATCGAGTGTAGATAGGACTTGGAACCATTGTTATCTGTCTCGCCTCAGCGAACAAACAAGTCCACGTTCTAAACGTAAAGAATTACACAATTTTTTCATTAGTCTTATGGAGAACTACTGAAGGGTTGGTCAAAAAAGAAAAAAGTCAACACATGACCAGTGTTGGTAAACATTTTTTCTTATTCGAGGCGAGATGAAGATTGTGTTCACATCAAATGTATTTAACTTGACAACATCAATACATTCAGGGAATAATCAGGTCGAAATGAGTTTATGAAGCAACAGATACTGGATGGTGATTAATTTCGAGACCAGTGAATTAAACGTTGTCAAGCTCCGCTGGGTAATTAAGTTATTGTGTCAAGAGAACCCGAGGATGACCCAGACAGGTTGCATCATGGGTCACGAGTCAGTTGTCCGGTGTTTACAAGTTAAGGAGACACAACTGGCACTTCACGCTTTCCTGGCAGAAACATTCACTGATAGTGGGGGCATTGAGGAAACCAACATCAGCAAAAAGCCGCTTTTCCGTACTATCCCATCTGAGTTGGGAAATATTTTTAGGCTATAGATGACGCATAAAGATGAGTTAGTGCAGGCGAAAAATTAAGAGCAGTTGATACAAGACACTGTAAAATCTCGACTTAGAGGCTTCTTCTTTTTGAATTATTGGATCATAATTCAGTTATTGGTCACCATTCATGGAGCAATTCAATCTGAATTCAGAGGGTTATACGTGTCCTGTTCGGACAAAGTGTGTTCCAGGAATTTGTAGTATCCGGACAAGAAGAAACAGTTCTATTGAAAAATTTAATTTTCTCCTCTCCAAACCGCGGAGTGCGCCCCCCCCCCCCCCCCCTTTGGAACTGGCTTGGTGAGCCCGCCCCAATAAGGGGCCACAATACATGGCTAGGAAAGAAAAAAAAAACGAATTATGAGGGTAAATTACAAAGCCATTTGGTATATTACGGTGCCGGTTATGGCCTTTACCTTATGAAAAAGCGTTAATTGGCGGTGATTAATCCCACACTCATAAAGGGGACAAAATGTTCCCCCGATTTAGTGAAAGTAATTTTAAGTCTGCTTCTCTGTTATGGAGATACTCTGGTGAAAATCTTGGGTGTTGCTTCTGGTGGGTGCCTACTGTTGGAATCTTTCACTTCGTAGCCAGTATCGGATTACACAGTTACAGAGAGAGAGGGGTGGAGGGGGGGGGGGGCAGACCTTTATATTTCTTGTCTATCACTGCCATACAAATTCATATAGCAGAATATTTCCCCATTTTAGAAATCATAGCCTGAATCGCACTGCACAAATGCAAAGGGCAGGGGTGTGCGGGCGTGGGGTGAGGTGGGGGCTTTTCTGGGCACAACCCCAAATTTATTATTTGTCCTAAAATAAACCCACAATTTTGAGATCTTCCCTAGTTCAGAAACAAAATTTAGGACAAAATAAAATAACCGTGGTAACGTTGCAGAACTATTTATAATATACAGAGTACTAAATATGCAGCATATATACCATCAAGGCACTCAGTGCAGCATGGTAGGCAATATATTGGCAATATACGTGACATTTTCTCAGTCTATTCTTTAACTTAGAAGGGGGGGGGGGGCACCAAATTGGAGATAGTTATTTTAAGTCTGCTTCTTCGTAACCTGGATACTCTGGCAAAAAATTTACCTAGGCATCTAAACGTATTTAGAAGTAGGTGATTGGAATCTATAAGCACGTAGGTGGGGGATGGGTGGGGGGCAGGCCCCCGAATTCGTTGTTTATCACTACCGTAAATACTCCAGAAAAAATCTTGGGTATTACTTCTGATGGGTGCCCACTATCTGGTACATTCATATCATAAACTGTGTCGGACTGCACAAACGCAAAAGGAACCCCCGAATTGGAGAGTTACATTAAGTCTGCTTCTCCGTTATCTGAATACTCTGGAACAAATTCACCAGGGTATCTAAACGTATTAGAAGTAGGTGATTGGATTTTTGTAAGCACATAGGTGTGTGTGTGTGTGGGTGGGGGGGGGGGGGGGGCAGGCCCTCAGCTTCGTTGTTTATCACGACCATAATGTATCATAAAATGTAGCTACACTTTGGACATTTCCCCTAATTCCGGCAGGAACAGAATAAATTTTTGGGGAAAAAAAACTTATAATGGCAGCAGTTCTGAACTATTTACAATATACGGATTTCTAAATCTACAGCATATATACCATCACAGTGTTCCAGACAAACCATGGCTAGCAACAAACATGTAAATTTTTTCGCTCTTTCTTCAATCTGGAGGGGGGGGGGGCACCCTCCTCCAAGTTGACGAAAAACCGTACGAATCCTCCCCCCCCCCCCCCCTCGCCAGAGAGAGGAGTGCCTGCGTATCTAAATGTATTTAGAGGTTGGTGTTTGGATTTTTACAACATTAGTGATCGTATTTTATATGTCATTCAGATTAGAAATTTGCTTCACCCTGCTATTATCTTTCAATTTAGTGAAAATTTTACCGTCACTTGACCAAGAATCTTGAACTTTTATATGGTCTTTGCAACATTTTAGCAGAGACTGATTTTGTTTTGTTAAGTCTTCCTTGATGACGATTCCAGTGCCCTTGAGATTCCTCCTATTACTGATAACTGTTGATTTAACTCTCCGGGTCACAAACTTGGCAATTACAGGCCTGGGTTTATCAGGACTGTACTTACCTAGTCTGTGGGCAATGCTAATATCTGAGGAGGAAACATCAACCCCAAGTTTGCTTTGACACAAGTCGATAACTTTACCCTCACACTCCGTAGCCAATTCGTTTTTTTTTCATCAGGAAGACCGAAGATTCTAATACTGTCTTTCCTCGTGTGTTGTTCCAGATTGTTGTTGTGAATTTTGAGATTCAAGATCTCACTGTTTAACACACTGATCTCACTATTCTTTGAATCTAAACCAGCCTTCAAACCACTTATTTCTTCCTCCAACTTGTCGCTACGCATCTCGGCTGCCAGTATGCGTTTTTCAAGAGAATCAGTTATTCTGTTTATCCTTGTGAGAATATCTTCCTTCACAGAATTTAAGATGATAGTCAAGTCTTCGCTTTTGACCAGAGGCCTAACGACCGCCTCGAGGGAATCTTTTGTAACAACATTGTCCAGTTTTGTATTCATTTCGGACAGAATTGCTTCTAAATTGACCATTTCAGAAGTGAAAGCCTTGATGCTGGGCTGACTGGAGTCTGACATGTCTGATCTTTGTTTTTTCGAAGGCTGTTTTGGTTTTGGGATTTTTGTCGGATCGCTGAGCTTTGGAATCAAACTTTCGTTAGCACTCATACTATCGTCAGCACTTGATACAGAACTCAGGGTAGCAGATCTTTTCAAACTTTGTATCATTACGTGTTACGTGTAATAAATGTTATAAATGTTAAAGGTAAGATTGTACCAATAAAAGAATCCGTGAGGTTGGAATCACTTTCTTGTTGTTGACATTGTGACTGGGTAGCGCCATATTGGTAACCAAGACGACGATATACAAACAAATGTTCAGATCTAGAATACCGCTCTAAAAGCTAAATTCCCAGCATAACTCATTATTATCACCACAACTCAGAATCAACAAGACGTGATAAGTTCAGATACACAAATACATGATCACACCCGCGCTGGAAACTCTATTATTTACAACATTTATCCCACAACGACAAACACCGACTTGCTACTCCATGTCACGTGAGATCTATGCTAGATGTCCGAGTTCGAGCCCCGCCCGGCGTGACCCGCGTAATGCCCACGGGTAAGGCAGTTTACCCCCGCGCTGCCTACATATGGGGGCGATGACGCCATGTACTAAGGTGTACTGCACATCGATGGTACACATGTCTTCAACCGCTGTATCCCTGCTTACGCGGAGTTTGAACAGAGTTAGAATATTGAGGAACTGTCAATTGCTCGTCGACACTCGCTGGTTCTCTCCGTGTAGTCCGGATTCCTCCACCCATAAAACTGTCATGGTGATGAATAGCCAATGTGTATAAATAAAATAAATAAACAAATAAACAAATAAATAAATAAAAAATAGATAAATAAATAAATACAGCAGAACAGCAGGTGTTTTCCACCCCACACTTATTTTATTCTAACTGAACATATTATATATACCATCATAAAGGCTGTGAAGTATATTTGAAAAGATGATATCTCAAACGACACTCCCCACTGTTCAGAAACTTAAAAAAAGTTATGGAGTATTATGTGTCAAAAGAAAAATCATATTCAGCATAGACATTCCAGCTGTTATCGTTAAGATTGAGCGATTGTTTTTCCAAGACATCTGTGACGGGAAAAATAAAATCTCATTTTGGCGGGGAAACAGTTCACATGATACTGAGACAGCGAGGAGAGAGGACCATTCTTTGAACAGATGAAGTGGATAAGAAGATATTGGCGAATGTGGATTTCAGCAGCGATTACAAGACAAATCAGGAAATTAGCGGGTGGATACAGAAAAAAGCCCAAGAGAAGTTAACAGTGATTAATATATACAGAGATGACAGACTACCTTTACAAAGATAATTTTACAAAACGGCTCTTTTCAGGGCCACTGTATTAAAAAGAGCAAACCTTTTCTTTGCACAATTAACAGCACATTTTAGCGGTATGTCGAGATTGTCGAAATGTTAAATCTTTTGCACTCGAAACTTTTGTATTAAGAGTTGATTCATTTCAAAGAGGTGTAAATCCTCATATTCCCCTCATGTTTTGTCAAAATAAAAATACTTTGTGGATACAGAAGTTAATTGTAGCTGGAGGGGTGTAGCTAGCTACAACTTTGGTTTGGGGTTCCGAGCGGAGTTTTTTTCATAGTGAAAAAAATATTGGACGTATCCCCTGTATTCACAAAGTATGGAAATGTTTCTCTCTGTGCTTGTTACGAGTGTGTTTGTATATCTATTGATGAAACGTGTTCACGATGGGACAAGCACAGAGTGAAACACAGTAATTTGGGGTGCGGACTTCTGAGTCTTGAGTTGTTTCAAAATCATAAAACACAAAGGGTACTTTCGACATTTTGTCTTTCTTAGGTGGTTTGTAATTTTGAAAATGAAACAATAATATTCGCTTTTTGACTAATTGATGGCAATATTTTACATCTTTTAAAACCCAGCGCAGAAGTGTTCTCGTTTTTTTTTTTTTGTTTTTTTTTTTTGATAGATATATTAATGAATTGCACCTTTTACATTTCTTAACTAATTGATAAATGTTTTTTTCTTGGTTCTGTAATAGAGTTGTGTGATTTTTATAACAAGATGAACTTACAAAATCTCTATTACAATATAACAATGTACAGAATGTTCAGATGTACACGGTAGTGGAGAATAGCAAACACAGCCTTTGTGGCATCTATGGCGCTCTCTGCTATTATACCCTACATTGCAATATTCACAATAGTAGTGACATACTAAAAACCCTGTGATTTTAGTGATGGTGTCGAAATGACGCTCATGGTGATAGATATGAATAACTTTACTATCGTTTGTAGTTTGTGGTGGTTCAAACAGGAACGTTTCTTTGGCAAATTGTGGGTGGATTTTAATTACATACTCTGGTGAGAGTACCCCTTGAATTTTACAATATTCTTCATATCCACAAGGTTTTATTATAATCAAGACCTGCTTTGTCCATTAACGCCTTTGCCTCATTTTCTTGCTACGGTCTGTTGGATCCTTTTATTTTGTTCCATTTTTTCTGCTAAAGTTCTGAATTATCTTTTATTAATGTGGCATTTTCCCACTACAACGTCACGCGCAAAGCACATAGAATCATTGACATTTTTAATTTCAACGATACTTTTCTTATTTCCAACCATTTTACCAGCAGATGCAAATGAAATGGGTGTATTTCGCCTCGACCCCTTTTGTGGTAATGAAGTGTGTGTTATTTCTAAAGATAATTTTCCATCATGGATAGTAAAATTCTCATTTGATTGAATAACTTTTTCAATTTCATCTAACACTGTTTTACCATTTACCCCCCCCCCCCCCCCCCATAGCCTTTGTAAAAGGAATAAAAATACCTACCTCAAGACCTGGATGGTGGATGGATATCCTCATGGGGTCGTTGTCTTGTTTACCACATTCTTTTTTCACATCTTCCACCATTGATTGAAACATTTTACTTAGAAACTCAAATGGATTGTTGACATCGAATTGATTCAAAGTCACTTCACACATATGAGATTCTGAGTGAAATTTTCTGGATTGCCGCAATAACTTAGGGTGAATAGAATACAGTCTCCATACGGAGATTGTATTTTTAGCAGTCAACCTCTGTTTCTTGATGCTTACAAAATCACTATCATCTGAATCACTGTAGTCTACTAATGACCGCTTCATCTTTTTTTATTCGTCAGAGGAGATCAAAATCACGTCTTTCAGTCTTGTTAACTCCAAAGCGTGTGTGAACCATCCCTCCCCCACCCCGCCTATTTATACTTTTGCTGAAAATCATTTTCTTATTCAGAAACAACATTCAGAAGATGTTTTCAAACCAAATTTTGTTTAACTTTTTTCATTTCAATTTTTCATTTACCTGAATCAAACCAGTGTGGACAAAAGCGTGTGAAAGAATTCTTCGCCAGAAAATAACGCAATGAGTATTTCACACGCCTTTTCCCCGTCTGTTATGTTTACGGAATATCAATGCCATAAATTAGGTTTCTGTGTACATATATTCCGTATTTTAAAAGTTTTTTTTAGTTTCACCGTGGGTAAGAGCTTATATGTTTATCAACCAAGCCTTCCATGGAGCCCTCTACCCCGTGACTTACACTATAGTATTTAACACACATTTTTGCCAGCATAAAAATGTTTTGAACAACCTGCCCCAAGCGTGCCACTCTAGCGAAAAACATTTAACACTGAATTCCTCTGGAAAATTTTCGGAGTGTAAAAATCTGAGAAAAATGTGTTTCAGGAAAAAAAATTCTTGGAGGCCAAATTTCTGTTCGTTGAAAAAAAGTATGTGGGGAGGGGGAGGGATGGTTCACACTTGTATTTGAGTTGACAAGACTGCGAAGACGTGGGGTTTTTTTTAGCTGCTCCGAGGTTTAAAAAATGAATAGCGATCCAAGAATGGATAAAGCAAATGATGTTAAAAGCATATACTGCAAGCCAGACAGATGGAGTGAGGTGAGAAGACTTGTCAATGAGTTATATAAGTTGACAGAACCTAAAGACACATGTTCAATCTGTCAAGAAAAAGGACATTGGAGTTGGGCCTGACCCAACAAAGGAGAATGTCTTTTTTTGCCGTGTAGTAAAAGGACATTATATGAATGAGTGCAGAAAACGACAAATGTATCTGTCAACAGGGAATAACATGACTCCAGAACAGGTAGAGCGTTCACCTGCATCATTAACCACAGGCTTCGGGTTTAATTCTATGCCACAGCTAAATAATACATCTGTGTTACCAAGTGTGGGGTTTAACTCACACCCAGAAGTTGAAACAACTGTGTTACAGGAATTTAATGACAGTGATGATACTTTATTGTACAAATTGGATATACCTACTGAATCAAAGATGGAGGTTGAAGAAGAAAATTTATTTCCAGAGACAGAAGCACCTCCAATGAAAGTATCAAGAAAACGAAAAGCCAAGAACATTCGACCTAAAATGGGAAAACTTGTCAACAAAGTGCTTATCATTTTTCTGAAAAAGTGACAATACATTTATGTAAAATTTCATTCAATAAAAATTTCGAAATGTGAAAATGGTGTTTAAATACCATTTTTCATATCAGTGATATTCACCCCCTTGTCTGAACCAAGCATTGCATGGATAGTACAGCCATGGGGTGATTAACACTGATTACAAAATCACAAGTGAAACATTTCACCAACTAGCATCCCAAAAGAGTGGCATCATTCCATGGAAGGTAGGTTTTAGCGCTGATGTCAGTCTACAACAGGAAAAATCCAGCTGTGTATATAATACATACTGCCAACAACCTGCCAAAATATAGCACACAATTAGATGAATCAGAAAAAAAGAAGTTGCATGATAAAATACAACTGAATGAAAAGAAATCAGTTGTATTCCATCGTGTTGGTATAGTGCAAACTGAAGAATATTTCTTTTTAATTTTGTGGTTGGCCTTGAAAAAGGCCGTTTTTATATTTTAAAATAAAATATGTTTATTTTGGCAAGATTATTCCATGCCTCCTCCTAGCAGCTCTTATGACATCATTTCTTGTAATAACATGTTGTGGGTATGCGGCTCTGTCAATAGCATAGCAGAAAGTATCTGTCATCAATCTTCTTAGAAATACCTCAAAAGCCCCCCCCCCCCCCCCCCTTTCCCCCCGAACTTCATCCACGGCCAGTGTTGCGATTTTTCTTACACCACCCTTTCTCGCCAACTCTTGTAGATTTTCCCTTGGAATGGCGGTGTGATCAATGTTCTGTTCCCTACAGTCACCCTCCTGTGCTGCGGTCTCCACTTCAATGCTTATTTCAATTTCCATGGTTGACAATAAGAAAAAATGACATCATGAGGTCACACAGATGTATTTATAGTAATTCAAGGGTCGGAAAAGGCGCCAGAAATACTCATTGTGAAAATGAATATTTCTTGCGCCTTCTCCCTCAGACTGGTTGATTTTAGGCGGTTTTTTTCCGTTGGTTAATTTTTGGAAGAGAAACTTTCTAATAAAAAATAAAGACATTCTTTATTTTTATTGGGGGAGTTTCCCCCCCCCCCCCCCCCCCCAAAAAAAAAAAAAAAAAAAAAAATCATCCAATGGTTATGAGAGAGGGAAAACAATCCTAATAGTATAAATTGAAAGCAAAACTTCTTCATTTTGTCATTACACTGAAAAAATGTCAGAATTTGCAACCATAAATTTCGAAGACTTGCAGTCAATGGATGCTGGGTATTGGAAGTATTTCGATACTACACCCAATGAGAAAATTACAAGAGATGTGGAGGTGCAGACGGAAGAGACAGAGCGGGGAAAAATTCTCACTCTGCTGGAGAAAATATTTGATAGTGTGGAGGAACTGAAAAACCCTCGAGCATTACCTCTAGGTCTCCAATTAGTTCCGGAGAAAATCAGTTCCAGTGGGTTTTGAGATGTTGGAAGTCCCAAATCAGATCAAGAAATGGCCAGGGCGTAAAAAGAAAAACTGTTACCAAACAAAAACGCGTAACAGTTAGGAAGCTAGAAGATAATGGTGAAGAGCCCTCGAAAACCCCGCACCCAATACGGATGAGACTTGGAAATTTGGCGTGTGGTCAGGATCGGTATGGAAAAATATTGCCTGAATAAACATATTTTGTTTTAAAATATAAAAACGGCCTTTTTCAAGGCCAACTACAAAATTAAAAAGAGCTTTCTTGAATCACAATCACACAAATCAACAAAAATAGGGTACCATTCTTCCATTTTCATTTTTTTTAAAAACAAAATATCACCCACTGTGAAAAACGTAGAGTTAAAATAAAACCAGCTTTTTTTTTGCTGGTGAAATGGAGATATTGCTGCCAATACCACCCAATGAGTTGTCCCTCCCTCCCCAGATGCCAAATCTGGGGAGGGAGAAACATCTCATTGGGTGGTCATGACAGCAATATTTCCATTACAAAAAGAAAAGTAAACTCAACCATTTTCCCCTCGCGCGATAAATTATCTTGAATCAAAAAATTTACCGCCAGCTCAAAATCCAAATATTTTTCTGGAAGCAAAAATAACATTCCCCCTCACAACCAGGCTATCCAGTGTGAGAAGAAAAAATAGGCCTCTGGCGTTGAAAAGTTAGATGGAATTAACAAACTCCACCTCAAGGGAAAAGACTCTCATTTTTCTACCAGTAACAGGTAAATAATATTTTTTATCTCAAAAATCTGCACTCAAGTCAGACAGCTGCAAGTTCACTCGGGGGCACGTGCGCGCGAAACGAAATCGCATCTCAACACTGAGAGAGACAAATTGATGGAAATTATAAGCAGGTCTATTTTTCACGCTGCGATATTCCATCAGCTAACTACATTCAGAGTCCTGTGGGGATTCTATAATTTGTAATGAAGAAATCATGAAGTATTTCTCAGATAATTCTGACCACGGGAATGTTTGATCCCCTTACACCTGCAGTCTTGTGGTGGAAATTCTATTCCGATAGATGTTTCAAGTTTCACAAGTTTCATAACCATAAGAAAATTGTGTTTATGACCCCGCCAAAGTGTATTTACAGTCATTTAGAGAGAGCAAAAGGCGCCAGAAAATAATGCAATGAGTAATTCACGCCCCCCCCCCCCCCCCCCCACCACTGGTCAGATGATGGGTGATGAAATACTCAATGTATTAGTTTTCACTTCCTTTCCACACTTAGCTGATCCAGAATGTCACTCTTTCCCTCCAAAAATAATTTGGAGGGAAAGACTGACATTGTGTAGCAAAAACATCTGAGGAGTAAAATGATTCTGCCAAGCATGAGTGTTAAGTGCATATAATAGCGAAATTAGAACTTTGACAAATTTTTAACTGGCTTGTGTGCTATCAGATATCTCAGAATTACGCCTTCTTTTGCTGAATTCGTATCAACATCTGTTACGGGTTCAATACAGGTATAAAAGAGAAATTAAGTTTTTTTCAGTTTGGTTAAAAGAAAAAGCTATTCTTTTTTGGCGCTAAAACAGTTTACACTGCAAACCATTCACTGAATGTTTTGTAGTGTAAAAATGAAATTGTTTCTCGGGGCTAGTGTCACTGTAATATCTAAGGTAATTTGTTGAATATATATTTCCTATCACTAAACAGTCTGTAATTATACACTTCCGGGAACGAGTTCGGTTTTTTTTCTCCACAGTTGCATTTAGTGAATTATTTTAAACACGTGTTTGAAAAAAAATGTATCTTTTACATGAGCTATTTGTAGAATATTTTCAACCGTAATGAGAGATATGTTTTTCTCTGAGTTGCGGAGTGTTGTATTACAAATTGACTGCAAGACACACATTCCTATCGGATTTATAAGACATTCGCGTGTAAAAAACACCCAGTCTAAATCTGACAGTATTTTTATATGTCGTGCGTTCCAGTAATAAATAGAAAAAAAAACTTCACCAGTCGGGCGATGTATATTAGGTAGCAAGTTTTAAAAAAGCAGAACATTTTGTCAGTATATAAAGTGTATGGAAGACAAGCCCACCTAAGCCTGTCAGTATAAAAATGTTTTGAACAACCTACCCCGTGACTGACACTATAGTATTTAACACTGAATCCCCCCATACCTCAATGGTGCCACTATAGGGACAAATTTAACATAGGATTCTCCATAGCGCGACTTGTCCCTCAACTGCCATTTTACAAGATTTTAAAATCTTGTTCCTACCTTCAAAAATGCCACTATAGGGGCAAAAATGCCACTATAGGTTCAAAACCCTATGGAGAATCCTATGTTGATTTTGTCCCTATAGTGACACCATTTGGGTATGGGGGATTCAGTGTTAAATGCTTGTCCCTATAGTGGCACCCCTCACTACTAGCGACGGAATTTGTTATTTGTCGCTCCATCCCATTCCGCCTGCCACACAGATTTGATGTTCTTACTGATATGTGGTTTAAAATCACTGACAGGAATTTTAAAACCATTGAGAGGCTTGGTTAAGGCCTGTTTTGCTGCACTGTCTGCCCTTGTATTACCGAAGATACCAACATGTCCAGGTAACCAGCAAAACAGGATATCATATCGGGCAGACATGAGAGTAGTCAACTTCTCACGAAGTTCCAAAATGAGAGGGTTCTTCAACTTGGGGTTGGATAGAGCTAGCAAAGAGGAAGGAGAGTCGGAAAAAAATATCGACCTCTTTTCTCGTACATTCTCGATGTGTTCAAGTGCAAGTTGTAAAGTTTAACTTCAGCTGTGAAAAAAATACTTGTATTTGGTATTTGGATTGAGGTGATCTGATCACCAGTGACAACGGCTTTATACTTTGTCACCATCTTTAAATCCATCTGTATAACTATCCTCATATAAGCACTATATTTAGATTTGATTTCTGCATATTTCTGTTTGAATTGCAGAGGGTTTGTCTCAGACTTGGAGGAAGCTAGGTCCAAAATGACAGTTGGTTTCCTTGGATGCCAAGGATGAATGTGTGGCTCACGGTTCTCTTTTCTAGAAGCAGATTCGAGCGTGGTGGATTCCATATAGGGTTTAATTCTAATTTCTAATGGAGGGATATGTTCATAACATCATCATCTTGACTGCCGAAAAGGGATCTGCGAATCACACATTTTTTTTCGAATCGAATCTCGAATCGAATCGTGTCGCTGATATCGATATCGAATCAAATCTCGAATCGAATCTTAAGAGACAAGTTATTTCATATTGCACCAAACAGAAGTTACGGTACACTGTGATGATCTTTACGAGACTGACTGACACCTTAAACACCAATAAATAAATATTCTCTGTAGCACCGTCGCTGAAACAGCTAGGCCTATTATCCATGGTTTTAGTTTATGAAGGCTTAACTTGTTACTATTCACGTTCTTAAGAACGTGAATAGTAACAAGTTGAGCCTTCAAAAACTAAAACTATGGATAATGTTCTGGGCAAAATTCAATACTTACCTAACAATTAACCATTGTAAATTACTCAATTAAATATGAATTGAGTCTACATGAATGAATTGTCCAATATCAATTTATCCAGTTGTTGGAAGTGTTACAAATGGAAGTTAGTACTAAAGATTAAACAAAAATGGAATCTTCAGACTGATTCTGGATCGATCTCGAAGCAGACGTATGGTATCGATATCTGAAAGCTCACCTTTTAATATATTGATATCCAGCACGGGTGGATGTATATAAATCGGGCACAGGTGAAATAAATGTTTGCACTTGTTGGAAAGGTAGGAAATTTGGCCTCACGGATAAGATTGTGATAACAAATAATAAATCATTAACGGAGCTTATGCTACAAAAAGATAATCAGTTTAGCATTGCCAATCTCTGGATATTTAGGAGATAAACGTCTCTTGTTTCGTTAGACATTCGGGTATTTGACTATGGACAGTCATTTGTTAACAAATGGTTTCCCATAGTCAAAATCCCGAACGTCTAACGAAACAAGAGACGTTTATCTCCATTGTAATTCCTATCATTGATAGAAGTGAAACAATTCTCCAAACCCGTTTTATTTGAAGAAAAACAATAAAAATGTCATTTTCGATTTCGGTCTATTTTCCATGATCGAATTTATAGAATGTGTTCGATTCGCGACTCGTGTGACGTAAGATTTCATAAGAGAAAAGGGATAACGCACGTAGCGTGGATACAGACATTTTCTTATTGACCAGCTTCCGGCTGTTGGAGCACGGTGACAGTGCATTTACCGGAGATTAGAGCACGGAGCCAACCGACTATCAGCCAATCAACTTACGGGTTCAGAAGGAACAAGGAGGTCAAATTTACCTTGTTTTCCTCCTTCCAACGTAAATATAAACATGGAGGGAGGGGGAGGGGGGTGTGTGTGGGGGGGGGGGGGAGTAGTATAGGATTTTCACCCCGAAAGATGATTCTTGAATTCACAAAGATAAATTGTTTTTTATACAGCTTGTGGAAGATGATTTTTTGAATTTAGATGGGTTTCTAAACGTATACGTCGCCGAGTCTCCAGTGCGGTATCGGTATGGGAGCGTGTGTGTGTGGGGGGGGGGGGCGTGGGTGGTTCTGGGAGGTGTCTATTGTCTTTTGGTTCATTAAAAGTTACAAAAGGAAATTTGGATCTTTGTGACAATCTAATTAGAAACAACCATTTTAAAGATAATCCGTGTATTATAGGTAACAAAAGAAAACTTGAATTTATTTTCTACTGATGCCATGGATTTTTCTCAACAATTATTTACTTCTTAAGGGGAATGTAAACAGAAACAATTTGGCGAAAATTGTCGTGTGAAATGACCTTTTATTATATATCTATCAATGATACGCTGTGTTTTTCACCCCTCGAACCCTGATCTCCGGATCACTCTGAGTGGTTTTCCGATTCCGTATCAGATGGTTCGTCTCTGAACGAGGCCGACACTGGACCAACCGTTTATTGGTACGCTACATTTGTTTAAATAAACACTGTCGTGTAATGTGAATTTCTGATATTGTTCTTAACGAAACCTATGTACTAACGCCTACTAATCACAATAAATAGATGATATCTAGTGTTTTTGAGTGGATACCGACAATTATCTCATGATTGACCGAGACAAATGTTTACTTTTCGCAAGAGCTTGCGCGAGCGAAAATGACCTTTTATCTCGGTCACAAGTGAGATAATTTTCGGTGTCCACTCAAAAAACACTAGATTTTCTTTTTATTATACGCTTTTTATAAGAATCTGATAATTCCAACCTTGAATTGAGGCATGAAAGTAAACAGCGCATTGAATCATTGAAACTAGGAAGTGATTTGATTGATACTCGGAACAGATAGCTTCTTGCAGTCTGATTCAGCTGGCGGGTTTCTTGTCCAAACATGACTTTCATGCCATGTTTAGACTAGCGGGTTTCATGCATCAATTCAAGTTGAATACATGTTGAATTATTGCTGGAATTGATCGGTATCCACTCAAAAACACTAGATTTACTTTCCATTGTACGTTTTTAGAACAAATTGAACATTTCCAGTGATAATTTGACTCGTATTCACCTTGAGGTGATCCTTTGAAATCCGCCATTTTGATTTTTGATTGATACCGTGAAAGTGAAAATGTCGATATCTTCACAGTGGGTGATACGATTTCTATTTTTCCGCAATTTCTTCGATAATCTATCGTTTAGCGTATAATAAAATGCCCTTGTTTTCTTACTTTATTGCTATTTTAATGCGTAAATGTGACTCTGATGAAGAAGAATGGAATGCCGAATTTTGTCAACTTTGGAACGCTATTGTTGTAAGTTCCGATAATTTTACAAGTGTTTGTTTGAAAATAAATGCAGTTCTAGCTACAGTTGCACGTTATTTACCCGTATATTGATTTCTCGTCCTAAAGGTGAATTTCCATGACGGCATATAATAAATAGAGATTATTATGAGAGTAAAGTCACCTGGTTTGTCGTATTCCGTAGAGCTTTACTGTCAAAATAATCTCTATTTTTTCTAGTTTAGGATGCTCCTTTAATACACGTGCATTCTATATAATATAAATAAGGTATTCCAAGACCTTCTAAAAATTATTTTAAAATATAAATTTTTGATAATCTCCCTCTTAAAGAGGTTTTTTCGAGGAAGTTATTCTCATTCTTATGCAATCTAACTTTACAAAAGCTATACTGACCGTTCTGTCTTTTTCAAGTGGATATGACCTGAGACCTGGAATTTGAAGATTTTGTGTTATGAAAGAAATATGAATAAAGTGTCTGCAAATATAGCTGGTGTAAACAAATGCCAACCATCTTGATCACTTTAATACCAAGGAGTTGAATCAAAAAAGTATGGTAGGCTGCATGAATCACTGATGTTCTATGGAATGTGTTTTTCTCCCCTCACTATACGTGAAACATACGCGTGTACCGGGTGAGACAGCAAGGTGGGATATTTCTATCCCACCCACCCCACGTGACATACTGATTTGCATATTTTATTAGGTCGCCGGAACTATTTCATCATCGTCTGCACAATAATTATTGTAAATAAACAAAATGGCTTCACGATTTGCTTCTTAAATTGTGTTCGTTTATTACCTATTTATCTGTTCCTTGTTGATATAGACTCAATATTTAATTATTATTCAAATATTAAACTTGACTACGACTTGATAAATTGGGTATGTCAACACGTGGCCGCCAATTATCTATAACGACGTAATCCTCGTGTGTGGGGAGAAATATCATCCTCAATGAGTCTGAAGGTGGGAATGGGGAAATCTCACCCTCGGGGCAAGATATTTGAACCAGACCCTCGGCAAGCCTCGGGTCTGGTTCAAATATCTTGCCCCTCGGGTGAGATTTACCCATCCCACCTCCAGACTCACCGGGGCTTATAATAGTCTGAGATACCCAGGAAAAACTGATGTAGTTTCATAGGAAGCCCGTCAGTGTCATGAGTGATCGATTCTCTATAGTAAAACAACTTCAGTAATTGTTTTCAGACACCACTCCACTTGATGTGGTATGGTGCCAATCGTATAGTTATGATCCCGTTAGAAACAAAAGTGGCAGAGATAGTTCATCGGACCTCCTCTGGTGAGCTGAAATATTTTTAACATTTCTCTTTGTATGCAACTGGAGAAATCGAAATGCAGTTGATGGACATACACGGGTCACATTGTTTGCCAAATCACGTTTATTCAGACCACATCCCCTGTGATTATATTTGAGTGTTTCCGGGATTGTGTAGATCTCAGTCAGTGGAATTGGGACCTCGCAAATATAAAAAAGCTCGCAGCAAACACGACTGAACTGACCCACCATCCTTTCAAGACAAAATCTCTTTCTCACATAAAAATGATTTTTTTTTGTTTACTTCAGCTTCATTAGCATATATTCGGAGGTCAATCTTTATTTTTTTTTGGATACATAGAGAGTAATCGCTTGACTGGACTGTTTACGTGAAATAATTTATGAGAGGTGAGGGACGTTGTACAAACACGAGTGCGCGAATGCGCACGAGTGTTTTACAATTTTGTCCCTGAACTCGAATGAATTATTTCACGTAACCGGTCCAGTCAAGCGATTACTCTGTTTATTACTTTTCATTATTAACGATAATTATATTATATAATCCTTTACCTAACGTGACGACCAGCGCTATTCTCAAAAATCGCCAATTAATTTTCATTATTTTTTCAGATTTTGTCTCTAAAACATAGGTTATGACCCCTCATTGGAACAAGATCGTCGAGCTAGTTACAATGAGGAGTCATAACCTATGTTTTTGAGATAAAAAATGAAAATAATAGCCATTCAAACAATTTTTTTTTGCAAGTGTCGTCTGCTTTTTCATATTAGGTAAAGGGTTAAAAAAACAATGAAGTCCCGATTACACCCACGGCAAAGCGTCTTCGTTTGCGCGCACGGATACATGACACAATTGTTGATTGGATAATTCACTTGTGAAGTTATCGTTTATAATCAAAAACTGAAATCCCAGTAAATCACACTTTGGAAAGTAATAAAAGTAGTATGTCTCGGGCTTTTGAGGACTCATTTGGGGGACCCCGGTGGGGGACCCCGGAAGTGACGTCATGTCATGTGACCTAGTGGCGCCATGTTGTGTTGAAATCGTAACCCGCGTGGGCGGCCATGTTGTGACGTCATCTCCATAGTGATACGTGGTGTGAGTGCGCATGCGCAGCGCGTGTTGTTAGGGTGACACGTGTTTCCGTCGTCCATTTTGTATACTGGAGGCCACCATCTTGGTTTCTATGGTAGCACGTGATTGCTAAGTTACCCAATTTTCCTGCAATAGGACGGGGTATGTTCGGAGGGTGTGTTCGATTGAATCGGAGTAAATCTAATTACCACAAACAACCCGACAATCTCTCCAAATCACCAAAATCCACCCAAAATCACCGAAATTGACTTTATTTCCCCATTTTATCGGTTTAGCACGTAGTGCTATAGTACCGAGAGGGTATCGGGGGTGCATTCGACTGAAGTGGAGTAATTTTCTGGTTCGGATTTTCCCAGAATCCTCATTTAATTACCCAAACAAACCCGTCAAGTTGTATTATTTCGAATTCTTTCAGAATCCCTTTTTTGGATCCCATGACGTGTTTTCCCCTATTAAGAGTAGCACGCAGTGCTATAGGACAAATTTACCCAGAATCCTCTGCTTCTACTTGGAACTATATTTTTATAAATTCCTGCGCTCTATTTTTAGTAACATCCTTAACTGACCCCCTAACTAATTGTTAGGGTCTACATTTAGCAATTTCTTTAAATGACCCCCCTAACTACTAATTTTAAATTATAAAATTAATGAGGATCAAGATGTTTTTACACTAACCAATCAGAGCGAAGTTAATCCACCAATCAGATTTCTGGATTCCCATTGTGTTTCTTTCCCATTACTTTCTATACTAATTTTCCCAACTTTAACCTATAATCCTACAGGAAACAAACACAAACGCCCATCGAGAATGAAAATATCGATGGAAAAAACGTTGTGACGTCGTGACGTTTTCAAAAACGTCCGTCACGTCCAAATAAATTCCGGAGAAGAATAACGTCGCGTCATTCTGTTTCGATCCTTCGAACTGAACACATCACTAGAGAGTTGTCTATAGCAATTTTGCCTTCGCAAAAAATTTTTGAAGATGGAGTCTGAAGTTGCTACTGCCGTTAACAGAACTGATGTTTATGCCTGTGAAGAGTTACCAAGCACGCCACCGAAGAGAAGAAGTCTTTCGATTGTACCAACTGCAACAAGACCTTTACGAGGAAAGAGAAGCTGGATCAACACCTGATGAAATGTTTGGAGACATATACATGTATGGAATGCGGCCAGGAGTTTAACCAACTACTCCATTTTAATCGACACAAGAGCGTTGCCCACCGGCCAGTTCCTGTACCATCTAAAAGGAAGACTGATGAACCGAAGAGAGGATCACCTAAACAACCACGGACCACGACGACCACCCATTATGATGTTGACCCAATTGAGTTTGAAAAGAATATGATGTCTGAAGAAGAGCCAGATGAGATGTTGACCGTGTACGAAGATAATTGGAGTTCTATTAGAACTCGCCACATGATGAACAGAAGAGTCCAGGACCAATATAACTACCGGATCAACGATGTGAACCTGAAGATGATGACTGATGAATTGATGACTACCATATTTCTGCCACAAGAGCTAAGATTTAAAATTAATCTGAGTTTTGGTTTTATCCTGCGACACAATGAAACGAATGAACTGAAGTATTACCATCCATCACAAAACAACGCCCGGGTACTTGATGTTCCACAACTTGTATGCTGCCAAGAAGACTTTGAAGAATTTCTTGATGATGTCATGGAAGAAGATATCCTGGAATGGGCCAAATTAAAACGACCCAACACCAAATGGCTTGTGGAGAGAGTTACCAACGTCACATTTTATGTGAATAAGCTGAAAGACCACAATTGGAATGGTAGAAGATCTTCCTGACTACATTCTCCAGAACAAAGCAGTAAATGCTTTGGTGAAAGATAAAAATCACCAGTTTACCTACGAGGACAACCTGTGTATTTTCCGCTGTTTAGTTTTATGGAGTGGTTCCACAGTACACACATTGAATAATACAACAGATGCCATGTACAACAAGTATACAAAGAAGCCAAAGAATGAATTCCGTGGAGTAACTTTAGCCGAATTACCTGACTTGGAGAAATGTTTTGAAGTAAATATCCAAGTATATGAACTTGTCAAGAATGATGATGACCAAATTGTTGCCAAATTAGTACAGAGATCTCACCGAAAGTATGAAGATACCATGTATGTGAACGTTTACAAGAACCATTTTAGCTACATCATCGATATAGACCAATACTGCAAATCCTTTGAATGCCGCAAATGCGGCAAATTATGGAAAAAGGTTTACAGACTCAATCGTCACGAGAAAACCTGTACAGATGAAGTAAATTACCAGTATGTTGGCGGTGTATACCATCCATCCCAGTCCATATTTGATCTGTTAGAAGATGAAGGTATAGAAGTACCTGAAGAGAAGAAGTTTTATCCATACCGTGCAACGTTTGATTTTGAAAGTTACTTTGTCAAATCCAGTCTACCTGCTAACAGTGATAAACTGATATGGGAAGCAGAACACCGACCATTGAGTGTGAGTGTATGTAGTAATGTTCCAGAATACCAAGAACCGAAATGTTTTATTACAAATGGAAATTCTCAAGAACTTGTTGAAGAAATGATGACATACCTCACAGCTATTTCATCTCATTGCCACCAACTGATGCAGACCTATCATGCTTGGACCTTGTTTAAACTCAGAGAGAAAATTGATGAAACGCTGGAAGCGGAAGCCAGAGCTACTGGAGAAGATACATCCAAGATGCACCCTTTACAAAAGTTGGAGAAGAAATTTCAAGACTACCTGCAAGAGATGCCCGTCATCGGATTCAACTCTGGAAAATATGATATGAATGTAGTCAAGCGTGAACTGATGACGTACCTGAAGAGACAGAATCCACTCAAGTTTGCAGTGAAGAAATCGAATAACTACATGTGCGTCTCGACAGAATCTTTCAAGTTTGTTGATATTTGCAACTACCTCGCTCCAGGATTCAGCTATGACAAATTTTTGAAAGCATTTGGTTGCTCCGTGACGAAGGGATTTTTACCATATGAATGGATCGACAGCTTGAACAAATTGGATCAAGACCACCTACCAGACCATGACGCCTTCTACAGTTCTCTCAAGAAAGAAAATATATCCAATGAAGAATACCAGTACTGCCAGCATGTATGGAACGACCTGGAGATGACAACTTTCCGTGATTTTCTGATCTGGTATAATAACCAAGATGTTAAACCACTCCTTGAAGCAGTTGATAAGCAGTTTGCTTTCTACCAAGAACGCCACGTCGACATGTTTAAAGATGATATCAGTGTTCCGGGCCTCACATTGAAATACCTGTTCCAGACCATGAATGATGACACTTACTTCACATTATTTAACCAGAAAAACAAAGACCTGAATCACTTGGTGAAAGATAATATCGTTGGTGGACCTTCAATTATCTTCAACCGATACCACGAGAAAGATGTTACCCGAACCAGAGAAACAAAATATGGCAAAGAAGCAAAACCACGTGGAAGTATTATAGGCTTTGATGCGAATGCATTATATCTTTGGTGCCTAATGCAAGAGATGCCAACAGGTTGGAGTATTAGACGTCGTGAAAAAAACAGTTTAAACCAGAACATCCAATGAAGTATGGTAAAATGGCTGAACAATGGTTAGAGTTTTTATCAATGAGAGATGACATCCACATCAGACATCAGTTTAACGGAGCTGAAAAAATGATTGGTCGAAGACAGTTGCCTGTTGATGGTTGGTGCAAAGAGACACAGGCTGTATACCAATTCCATGGCTGCTTCTGGCACGGACATACCTGCATGAAAGATAAGAATGGCCTTCCTATCATCCATAATGAAGTCAGAGATAAACCGCTGAAAGAACTGCTACAAGACACCCGTACCAATGCAAAGTACATCACCGATTTGGGCTATAAACTTATTGAAATCTGGGAGTGTGAGTGGAGAGAGATGAAGAAGACCTATGCCACACTCAAAGCCTTCCTGAAAGAGAACTTTTCAGACAAAATAGATGGTGCGATGACAGATGAAGAAATACTGAACAAAGTGAAGTCCGGTGAACTGTTTGGTTTGGTCGAATGCGATATACATGTACCAGATCACCTGAAAGAGCACTTTGAAGAGATGACACCTATCTTCAAGCATACAGATATTTCCATAGATGATATTGGTGAACACATGAAGTCCTTTGCCGAGAAGATTCGAATCATGAAGAAACCCTGTAGAAGTTTGATCGGAAGCTATGGAGCGGAAAAAATGTTGTTTGCAACCCCTTTACTGCAGTGGTACCTCCAGCATGGTATTGAAGTTGATCACGTCTATCAAGTTATCCAATATAAACCAAGAAGATGTTTTGAAAAATTTGGAGATGAAGTATCTGAAGCAAGAAGACAAGGAGATGTTGACCCTGACAAGTCGATCGTTGCCGACACCATGAAGCTGTTGGGAAATTCTGGATATGGCAAAACCGTCACCAACAAAGAGAAGCATCGACGTGTGTGCTATTGCGACGACGAAGAAGTCACCAAAGCTGTAAATGACATGTCCTTCAGAGCCTTGAATCCATTAGATGAAACATTATATGAAGTCGAACTCAACAAGAAGACCATCAAGTTGGATCTGCCATTTCACATCGGATTCTTTGTTTACCAGTATGCGAAACTCTGGATGCTTCAGTTCTATTATGATGTCATCGATACTTTTATCAACCGCCAAGATTTCGAATATGCTGAAATGGACACAGATTCTGCATATCTATGTACTTCGTCACCATCCATAGATGAATTAGTGAAACCAGAGAAGAGAGTAGAATTTTACAAAGAGAATCACAAGTGGTTTCCATCAGAGTGTTGTTATTTCCACAGAGATGATTATGTGAAAACCAAATTAGAAGGCAAAGAATGGCTGTCACCCTCATGCTGCCAAGAAAGAGAGCGTTTTGACAGGAGAACTCCAGGCTTGTTCAAGGTAGAATGGCAAGGAACCGGTATTGTTGGACTGTGTAGTAAAACGTATTATTGTTTTGGTGCCACCAATAAATTCATTTGTAAGGGAATCAGGAAACGCCACAATGATTTGACGAAAGACAGATATTTGCAAGTTTTGAAGACTCAACAAAGTGGATCTGGCATCAACCGAGGATTTGTGTTGAATGACAACACTATGTATACCTACCAGCAGAGCAGAGATGGACTATCATATTTCTACCCAAAACGAAGAGTTTTAGAAGATGGAGTTAGCATGTATTATGGATTTGGTGATTGAATTTATTACCATCAAGAAACCTGTTACAATAGGATTCTAATTGAAGATGCAAATAGATGTTGTAAATAGATGATTTTTATAAAAAAAAGAAAAAAAGAAGAAAAAAAGTATAAAAGAAACAAGAAAAAAAGGTGGTAATGACGCTTAAGTTATTTGATGTTTATCTTCTTGACAAATATCAAACAAACTTAAACTGTCCCCAGCCAGTAAGTCAGAGGGCCACCAATTTTAAATATTTTTTGGATGACGGGTCATATTGACCACCTCTCCAAAAGGTATAAAAGGGGGAGTAGTACCCACATAGAACAACAAAGATGGATCCTCGTTGGAAGCATCCATTCACTTGTTTATTGTGTGGTCCCACGGGTAGTGGTAAATCATCCTTTGTAAATCGTGTTATTCAAAAGATTCAAAATATTATATCACCTGTCCCAAGTCACATCATTTGGTGTTATAGTGAATGGCAACCATTATACAATACTTTACCCCAAGTAGAATTCGTAGAGGGTCTCCCTCATTAGATCTCAAACAAGATACTCCTGAACACATGAGATTAAGAAGTCAAATTTTTCCCGGGGAAACCCAATATGTGTACCTCCGAAAAGTATAAAAGGGGAGCAACAAGTCTGACTCGAGTCAGAAGCATGTCTGGCCGTCTCAAGCGCAACATCACTCTTCTCAAGGTTCTTATTAAGTCGAAACCCGCACTCGTCAAATCCATACTAAAATATGCAGACAAAGAATTGATAACTTGTTTGTGTGACTGTTCCTCGAATATACTGAAGGGAGCAGTACCTCTGACCAAAGCTCAGAGAACCAAACTCGTTCGTCAGAAACAACTAGTGAGGGCAGTGGCAAACAAAGGTACCTCTGACAAAAAGAGGAGACAAATCTTGCAGAAAGGGGGATTCGTGGGGGCATTGCTACCTCCTGTACTATTGGGTGCTGTTAAAGGTATATTTGAATGATGGAATATGCAAAGAAGATGGCTTTGGTAAAACCAAGGTTATTGGCACGTCTACAAGAGACTCCAGGACAACCGAATGAACTGGCTGTTTCATCACTGGATAGAGAACTGAGAGATATTCTCGATGCTCCTTTTCTTTCGGCTGATGAAAAGATGACTCAATATAATCAAATTTTACAAAGATACTTGACATTTCAACAAAAGGTAATGGCTCCTCGACCAATTAAAGTCGAATTCGAGAAAGATAATAAAGACGAAGACATTCTCGATTCTGTACCTATGACAATGAAGAGAAATGGAAAGTTGTTGTTGAATCGTATTAGAAGTGACCCAAATATATCTTGGAATGAGAAGGGTGAATTAGTCTACAAAGATCAAACAGTGGTAGGGTCGAATGTAACAGATCTTCTAAACGATTTACTTGGAAGACGAAAATCTTTCCAATCAAAGGGATGGGAAATGTTGGCCGAAGCTTTGAGAGATAGTAACATACCCCAAGAATTAATTGGTCATAAAGAACGTTGGGATTTTATGAAACAGACACCGATAAAGTCGGAACCAAAACAACCAAAGAAAACAGAAACGCCAAAGTGGACCGAACAAAAGGTATAAATAGAGTTGACACTTGAACAAGGCAGTCATGGAAGCATTGTACTATGATTCTGAAGCGCCTGGTAGTTTTGGTGGTGTAGACGCTCTTCGTAGAGCGTCCAAGAAAAAAAACCACACAAGTTGTAAAATGGTTAGAGACTCAAGACACATACACTCTTCACAAACCTGTTCGTCGTATATTTCCTAGAAGAAAAGTAATAGTTAGTGGTATAGATGCACAATGGCAAGCTGACTTGATAGATGTTTCAAACATAAGTAAATTCAACAAAAACATAAAATTTGTGTTGACATGTATAGATGTCTTTAGTAAATATGCTTGGGTAATGCCATTACAAAACAAACTTGGTGATTCCATCGTGAAAGCTTTTAGTAAAATTTACAAACAAGGTCGTAAACCAGAAAAATTACAAACTGATCAAGGCAAAGAATTTCTAAACAGAAAATTTCAGAATTTTCTCAAAGATCACAAAGTCGACTTTTTCACTACACAAAATGTGGAAGCAAAATGTTCCATAGCAGAAAGATTCAATAGAACTTTGAAAACCAAGATGTGGAAATATTTTACCAAGAACAATACACTAATTTTTCCACTTCAAAACTTGGTGAAATCATATAATCATTCTCATCATCGCAGTATAGGTATGGCCCCCCATTGCCGTGAACTTTGAAAATCAAGAAGAGGTTTGGCAAAGGTTGTATGGGCAACCCATAAAACACAAGACACCAAAGTACAAAGTAGGAGACAGAGTGAGAATCAATAAAGTTAAGAAAACTTTTGAGAAAGGTTATTTGCCCAATTGGACCGAAGAGTTATTCACAGTAGTAGCCATCAAGAAAGGACATCCAGTCACATACATCTTACAAGATGATAATGGAGAAATATTGAAAGGGTCATTCTACACTGAAGAGCTTCAGCGAGTTTCACATAAAACTATTTACAAAATCGAACACGTACTCAAGAAACGTGGTCGAGGTAAGAAAAGGGAATTGTTCGTAAAGTGGTTGGGATACCCAACTTCGTTCAATTCGTGGATCAAACAGAGTCAGCTCACCTATAAAAGGAAGTGAACCTCTGAAGTTTCTTCAAAATGGAAGAAGGATCGAACGGTTCTTGGCCTCTGTTTGGTAAAAGAATTCCAAGGAGCGAGATCACTTATTTTTCACAAATAATCATTTTGTATATCATCATCATTACCAGTGTCGTTAATCTCATTCTCGAAAACACAGACAGCAAGTTGTGGACTGCTCTCTTGAGTAGTAGCATAGGATATTTGTTACCAAATCCAACCATTAAGAAAAAGTAATGTTTTATTTGACTCTACCAAGTAACAGTTCTATGAACGTGTTTCCAGAAAACACGTTGACTACGTACACCACTCAGTTATCATAACCAGTGAATCTCACGGGAGAATGGGAAGTAGGTCTGGCAGAGATTCAGTATCCAAATACTTGGTTCAATATTCGTGGAGAAGAAGCTTTCGTTACAGTGTTCTGGTCTTCGAAAAAGAATTACCGACTTACTCTCAAGGAAGGTCGTTATTCGGATCCCATTGATGTGATACGAGCTATCAATGGTGTTAAAGAATTACTCTTGCCTCGTCACGATAAGGTAGCTTTTGAACTGGATGAAGTGACTGGTAAAGTTCGTATCACGGCACGTGATGGAGTCGTGGTCACATTGAGCCCTACTCTTCCAAATATTTTGGGATTTAATGAGTGTGTTTTTAAATCAGGAACTTACAATTCTTCCCGAGTTGCCGATGTCAACCAAGGATTTTATTCACTCTATGTATACTGTGACTTGGTTCGTGACCAAGTCGTAGGAGATACAAGAATACCACTTCTTCGTATCGTACCCGTGCGTGGGAAATATGGGGATATCATCTCTAAAACATTTGAGAATGTGTATTATGTACCAGTAGAACGAAAAAAATTCAGTACCGTCCAGGTGTATATAAGGGGTGACACAGGAGCCATAGTACCATTCGAGTTCGGGAAAGTGACAGTGACACTTCATTTCAGAAATCGTAGATCTCTTCATTTCACATAAACATGACTTACTGTTGTAAGTCCAAATTATACGAAGAATATTACACGAAACAAGCTGGGAACGGTCTACCGGCTTTTTCTGGAGCTCAAATACAGAGAGGATATGGTTTGGGAAGTATATTGGGAGGACTGAAGAATATGGTGTTACCTTTATTGAAAACTACAGCCAGGACCGTGGGAAAACAGTTATTGAGAAAAGGAGCAGCCTTTGCCGAAGATGTCATTGAAGGGAAAAATGTAAGAAGGCAGCAATCAAAAGAGTCAAAGAGGCTGGTGCAGGAGCTTGCAATGAAGTGGTTGGTGGTTCAAAACCACCCGGCAGGCCAAGTATAAAAAGGCCCGCACCACACAAAACTAGCAAATCGACAAAAAGAAGGAGAACTGTTCAGACTCAAGACCATCTCGGTGCATGATGTCTCATTAATGAAAAATCTTGTGAGTGTGTCAACAGCGAACTCGACTTGTTTTCCATACCACCAACACAGACTAGTGTGGAACATGGGCAATGAGTAGAACACAGGCCTTTGGCGCTATAGGAAACAGTGGTCCAATAGAATTCCACATTGCAGGATTAGGAGATGATTATTTGAATTTGGCACAGACATACTTGTATGTTAAAGCAACGGTTGTAGATTCCAATGGGGCATCAATTGCACCCGATGCCAAAGTGGGCCCAGTCAATTTATGGATGCATTCCTTATTTAATCAAATCGATATCAGCTTGAATGAAAAACTGGTATCTCCTTCCAACAACACTTATCACTACAGAGCTTTCGTAGAAACTTTGTTGAGTTATGGACCAGCTGCCAAGAAGTCACAACTGACTAATGCATTATGGTACAAGGATACTGCCGGACATATGGAAGATTTGACAGATGATAACATGGGATTTCTTCTTCGAAAGAAATTTATAGAGAAAAGTAAAATCGTGGACATGACTGGAAGATTACATTTGGACATGCTTTTCCAAACTCGTTACTTGCTGAATGGAGTTAATGTTCATGTTAAAATGAATAGAGCCAAAGATGCTTTCGCATTGATGGCCGATACCGATACATACAAGATCAAAATTCTAGATGTATCCATGTTTGTACGCAAAGAGAGACTCCAATCATTCGTGAGAATGGCTCACGAGAAAGCACTAACAAAAGCAACTGCAAAATATCCTATCGACCGTGTGGAAACCAAGGTGTTTTCAGTCCCGAAAGGAAATCTGAGCATTACACAAGAAAACTTATTTTTAGGTCAACTACCTAAACGCATCGTAGTGGGATGTTTAGACAACGATGCTTTCAATGGAAACTTTTCAAAGAATCCATATAATTTCAAGAACTACAAAATCAATTACTTGGCATTGTACGTGGATGGGCAGCAGATTCGAGCCAAACCATTACAACCTAGATTCGAACAACAAGAAGTGGCGAGATGTTATGCAACTCTGTTCCAAGGAACTGGACAAATGTATGAGAATGAAGGAAACCACATCAGCCGAGAAGAGTACATAAATGGATACACCCTATTCGTATTCGACCTGACTCCAGATCTATCACATGGACAACACTTCGATCTGGTGAAGAGAGGAAACTTGAGACTAGAAGTCCATTTCGAAAACCCATTACCAACCACAATCAACGTACTGGTGTATGCAGAATTCCAGAACATCATAGAAGAGGATAAGAATAGATAAGTAATCTTCGATTACTCAACATGAACACGTTGCAGTTAGAGAATGCACTTCGATCAGATAGTTGTTTGAAGAGAATATGTTTGGGTGTATTTTCAAGAAACAAATTACCAAGAAGATTACCAGATCACAGACCAGTGGCTTTGATAGTCAACACGGATCCAGACCACAGAATAGGAGAACATTGGGTGGCTCTCTTTGTGAGTCACCACAACGCAGAATACTTTGATTCTTATGGATTACCACCACAACACAGACCATTCGAGAATTTCCTGAAGAAGAATTCCAGATATTGGAAGTATAATACAAAACGCCTTCAAGGACCATTACCAGTGTGTGGACAATACTGTCTGTTTTACTTGAAACATCGCTGTCGCGGTGTACCGATGGAAACCATATCCAACATGTTTACCACTGATCTAATGGATAATGATCTGTTGGTTAATGACGTCATAGAGGAAACCAGCCACTAGATGTCACTGTATTGAAGGAAAACTATAAAAAGGGTGCACTTGGTGTTTAGCTCATTTGTGTTTCGACAGCCAAAGAAGAAGGATGTCTACTAATGTGACCGTCTTCAAACTTAACAACGATTTACAGATTCAACTGTTCAAGAACGACGTTGGGTTCCAGTTTACCACAAGAGATTGGGAACAAGTGACCAAAGCAGTGGATATTGCAAAGAAGAGAAGCCTTGAAATAGGAGAACCCAAACCAAAAAGAGAAAGAAAACCAAAGAAGAATGAAGATAAAAAGGATTGAAGAATGTTCACTATTCCATGTTTGATCAGGATGGCACTGAATGATTATCAATCAAGAAACCAAGAAACAAGAAATCCAAGAGACTTTGTAGAGAGAATGAACGTATTTTCGTGATGTTCCGCCACCAGTACTGGAGCAGTTATTACGTGGAGAAGAAAAAATAAGAAAGACAACAGAACAAAGACCACCAAAACACATCAAGTATGCATTGGAGGAAAATCGTCTCAAGACATTTCAATTCATGTTACAAAGTGAAAGTGTGAAAACCCCGAATGAACTGACAAAAGCTGGATTCTTTTATTTGGGGACAGGAGACAGAACTCAATGTTTTCATTGTGGTATTATTGTTCGTTTCTGGGAAACAGAAGATGATGTTATAGAAGAACACAGAAAATATTCTCCAGACTGTTATTACATTCATAATTTACCACCTGAATTCATGGACGTTGAAAAAGAAGAAGAAATGGCCATCAAAGAAGAAGAAGAAATGGACACATCATTTCAAGAAGAAGATTCACGGATGACAAAATGTAGTGTGTGTTTATTAGCTGAAGCCAATGTCGCTCCGCGACCATGTAACCATTTGTGCAAAGACTGCTGTAAACCACTCAGAAGATGTCCAATCTGCAGAAAGACTGTTTATGAATATCTGACAATCTACATACCATAAAAAGTTGCATGTGTTTGTTGTTGAATAAAAGAAATTTAAATTTATATTTAGTGTTGTTATTTTTTTAACTTTTCATCGAAGTACAAAGAAAAATCAAAATGAGGGATAGTAAATTAGACCTCGTACGACACATCTGTTGGGTAGATCCTCATATGAGTATATGGTGGAACTTAGCTTCATGGCCTTCATGTACACATATGGGTCCTACTTGTAATTTAAATAATGGATTCTGGGAAAATTTGTCCTATAGTACTACGTGCTACTCTTAATAGGGAAATAACACGTCATGGGATCAAAAAAAGGATTCTGAAAGAATTCGAAATAATACAAGTTGACGGGTTTATTTGGGTAATTAAATGAGGATTCTGGGAAAATCCGAACCAGAAAATTACTCCACTTCAGTCGAATGCACCCCCGATACCCTCTCGGTACTATAGCACTACATGCTAAACCGAAAAAATGGGGAAATAAAGTCAATTTCGGTGATTTTGGGTGGATTTTGGTGATTTGGAGAGATTGTCGGGTTGTTTGTGGTAATTAGATTTACTCCAATTCAATCGAACACACCCTCCGAACATACCCCGTCCTATTGCAGGGAAATTGGGTAACATAGCAATCACGTGCTACCATAGAAATCAAGATGGCGGCCTCCAGTATACAAAATGGACGACGGAAACACGTGTCACCCTAACAACACGCGCTGCGCATGCGCACTCACACCACGTATCACTATGGAGATGACGTCACAACATGGCCGCTCACGCGGGTTACCATGACGACACAAGATGACGCCACTAGGTCACGTGACATGACGTCACTTCCGGGGTCCCCCACCGGGGTCCCCCAAATGAGTCCTCAAAAGCCCGAGACATACTACTAATAAAATATATTAATGTTCCAGGTCTCTGCTCATATGCATCATACAAATACAAGCTGATGACATTGATGCTGTGGAGGCTGGGCCTCACAAGAATGAGAGCAGGTGTCTAGAAAAAAAATATTTTGCTGCTTTTGGCATCTGCTGTTTGTGGTATAGGATAGAAAGGCATTGAAAATGCATCATAAAATTGAATTAATATTCATTTTCCAAAGTGTTCCATTTGGTCACTTTCTTCATATTGTTTCTGTTTGCATTCCCCTTCATTGGACCTTCCTCGCTCATCTAATAATATCAGGGTAGATAATTTTATTGAAAGTCTCTTTTCATAAGGAGATATGCCAGGGATGCAAAAAATGCACATTATGATTGGCTGTAGGGAGCAATTCAAAGGATACTTGACAATAGGCCACGTAATGTATTGAAGGCTCGAAGCAGTCACCTCGGATTCAAACGCAAAACAGTCATGCCACAAGAATGTGGCTGTAGTAACGTCTGCTACCAAGCAGTCATCATTTGGCTGCTTGGTGTTGGGCTACACCAGATTTTCAATCTTAATCCGGTTGCTTTTCGCAAGGCAATGATGTATATTGTTAATGGTTTGAGGCAGGCAGTCAATCAAATAAAAAAGCGTCTGAACATCTGAGACGTTATTAATTGATGTCTGAAGTAGAAAATTTGGATTCAAAATGAAGCAGCCACATGACAAGTAATTATAACTGCTGTTCATATTTCTAAAATTCCAGCCCTCAGTTCATGTATTTGCTAACACTAATGCCCATTAAAACACCATTCCACTATCGTCTCGGGGCACTTATATTAAATGACTTTGTTCAACAAGCAACCATGTTGTAGCGGTTAAACTTTTGATAAGCAGCCATGTGACAATAATATGACCAAGTTCTGTTCAACATCAGGTACAGTTAAAACCAGAAGTCCTGTCGCGAACTATGCGCTTATCTGGACTTAATTTCGCATAGGAATTGCGCGAAATTTCCCCATCGAATGGCATCCAAAGCAGGGAAGATTATTTTGGTTACTGATAAGCACAAGCAATGTTTCAGCCAATGGACTTCCGGGTTAAATCCGGAAGTCCATTGGCTGAAACATTACTTATGCATTTGGCATATGCACATAATTTGATCGCCATACTCTTGTTATAGAACGCAGATCGACGAGTAGAGTGGCGTGCTATTTATGGGCAATTCATGACCTGGCTTATTGTTTTAACTATAGACATTATTTGGCTACTTAGTGTTTGACTGTACTGATTTACAGTGCTGTGTAGATTGTTTTACGCTACTCTTACCTGTGTACTGTTATTGTTTCAAAATCGCCATTCAAAATATAATCAAGAAACAGTAATGTTATTTATGAATGTATCTGGTGCAAAACCGATAGGTTGTTCAACCACTCAATCCAGTTTACACTAAAGAAATTCAAAGGTTGGAAGGGGCGCGGTGGCTCAGTAGGTAGAATTGCAGGCTGCAAGCCGAGAAGTCCTCGGTTCGAATCCCACCTGCGGCAACCGCGTTGTGTCAAGACACTTCAGCTCCATTGCCCGCGTGGGGGCACGATGACGCAGTGTACTAAGGCGTACTGCACGTCGATGGTGCGCATGTCTTCAACCAATCTAACCCTGCCTGTGCTGCAGTGCGGAGTTACGATGTTGGGGAGCTGGCAGCTGCTCGTCGTTGCTCGGTGGTTCTCTCCGGGTACTCCGGCTTCCTCCACCCGTAAAACCGTCAAGGTCATGATTAGCCATTGTGCATAAATATGTGACCTTAAACATCAATAACTAAATAAATAAAAAAATAAATAAATGTTGGAAAATATTAAAGGATTGTTGGACATCCAGTCCAATAACAACAGACATCCACTAAATGAGCTCATGTCTTGCCATTCGTATATCCCGATCTGACCTGTCTGAGGTGACTGTCTCATAGTCACTGCGTTTTGAAGTGCACAGATTACGAACAACAGAACGTGCAGACACTTGGCATATTTAACCGGTGACCCTGATCACAGAAAGCAATCACCTGTAATAGATAATAATAGGACATCTATTAAACCTCCTGTTCGCGATGTAATAGATATGCTACTTCTTTTCAACACCTTCTTACTAACCCGTTACCCAACATGAATATGTGACGGTACATGACAAAATTGTTCGTGAATAACTACAAATTTTCATAGTTGCTTTCATAGCATATTTCGTAACCCCTTTTCTCTCAATCTTCCCTCTCCTCCTATCTCACCTCTCTTCCTCTATCCCCCTCATGCCCCATCTCCACATCTTCCCGACCCCAAACTCCCCCATCTCCACACCCCACTTTCATCTTCCCGTCACCTCCATCTGCGACATCCCCCATCCTCCAATCTCCCCTTCCCCCATCTCCCATCCCCAATCCCCCCTTCCCCTCGCTCGCTGGATGAACTTACAATCAATTATCAAAACAAACTGTAAAAATTGCAGTTTCCCGTCACCTCCATCTGCGACATCCCCCATCCTCCAATCTCCCCTTCCCCCATCTCCCATCCCCAATCCCCCCCCCCCCCTTCCCTTCGCTCGCTGGATGAACTTACAATCAATTATCAAAACAAACTGTAAAAATTGCAGTGAGTATGTATGGGCCGTGTTCCGAGAAAGGGACCTTACAGGATACCCACTGAAATCGAAGACAAACGTCAAAAACGAACGACGTAAAAATTATGGGCGTGATCAAAAAATCTTTAAAAGCACTCGCGGTTTTTCTGTTCTGCTTTCACTTCAAGTCAGAAACTCTTGATTTACAGTAATTTAAAGAAACTATCACTGCCTACTGTTACCACACTGGGTATTTGGATACTCTGAACTGGGGCAACAAAAAGAACGCAGAGCAGACAAAGTGGCTGGCGAGACAGGGGTGAGTACAATTTTTGCTGAGAAAAACATATTCATATGAAACATTCTACCGGAATGTTTTTAGGACTCAGTTGTATATTCGTTAGGGTTTGCTGTGATATAATTTCAGCCACGAACAATGGCTTATAAATTGAGGAGATTATCATTTCCACGTCAATTTTTGATGAAATATGCAAAATAATCCCCTGTCATGTGTTAAATTTAGCAATTCGCAGCAGTTTTATTAGCCCATTGTCTTGAGAAATGTCCAATAAAACAACTGTGAAAGAGGTAACTTCAAGCAGTCAGCAGATGTATATATAAGATGCATTTTATGAACATAGACTCCAGGCACATTAGACATAAAAATGAGAAAGTAAGGAAAAAAATCGGAGAAAGCTGATTTTTTTATATGTTTCCGGGACACACATTGCGGATAAAGTGTGAAAAGTCCCCGCGAATCCGAGTTGAGCTTTTTTAGTTATAGCGTTTTTTTGATGAAAAAAAAAATTAAAAAAAAAATTCGACCCAGCTCCATATTTCTCATTCTTATTCGCCTTAGTAGGGTGAGAATCATAAATATCGTGCTGAACTATATTGAGAATACATATCCCCAACAGAAAATGCCAACTTTGTACCAATCCTCACACTCAATGGTGAAATATTCACGAAAATGTACAAAATTACGAAAAAAAAATTATTGTTTTCATACACACAACGGTACACAACGTCCATTAAATCAAATCTACGACTACTTTGGGAGTTAAATTATATATCAAAAATTGCAGAAAAGCAGTGGCTTTATAATGATATATAACAATAGTCATTTATTCCATAATGAACTGGTGAAACGTGTGAAATATTAACCATACCCCTTAAACTCAAATTCAAACGGCATCGACTTTTCTCATTCAAATACCGTATTATAGCATCATTGTTTCAATTTCCATGTTCGATTAAATCACATAATGTGGTGTTCGCCTACACTCAAGATGCATTGACATGTAATGTGTGCACGCCCTTGATGTGTACTCATAAACAAATTTGTATTGTACAGACAACGCTCTTTAATTTGATGCAAAATAGCCTTGAACGACTTTCATCAGGAAACGCTGTTTAATTCCGCATTCCAGGTGTTCGCAATATGATACCAGTATTTCACGCAGGTGGTCATTTTGCATACGCAAAAGGTTCTCATCTCTATTTGCAGCAGATGAATGAGCTAACAGAAATAATGAGAAAGGTTACTTTACCATAAGGCGCTCAGATAAATTCTGGGACGGGATATATTCTGATCAGACCATAGAGCAGTGTTTAATGAGAATGTTCAAGCTCCCTGGTGGTCTCACACATGGCAGGGGAATAGCCGATAGCACTGTTGCGAAATGGGTACATGGACTACCTCTTTGCCTTCCGATATGTTATGCTCTCGATAGCACTGTTGCGAAATGGGTACATGGACTACCTCTTTGCCTTCCGATATGTAATGCTCTCGAAAATTTTGTTCATGTTCACACTGGTCATGGCGAACAACATCGGGATCTCCGTCAAAGTTCACAATTGACTGATGCCAATGATATCACCAAATTATTGAACTGGCTCAGAGTGTATTCCCCCTTTCAGAATAGAGATCCACTACAATTAGTCTCTATAGCGACCGGGCTTGTGGCCGACGAAACTGTGAACTGTGACCAAGTTCGCAAAATTGGTGAATGTTGCGTATCGAATGTTGTAAGCAAAACGTTCAACAGCATCAAACTACGACGTGTTGACACTGTGAAGTCTTTCGCATCGATGGCCAATAGCATCAAAGTCCGTGGAAGTAAGGTAGTGATTGACCCCACAATTCTGTACAACCGCATCACATGTGTTATTCAGTCACAAGCAGAGATGGAAGAGTATCTCAAATATGAACTCGCCCCGAAACCACCAGCATTGTTTGATTCTGCTGGAATGAGGAAGACACCGAAAAGCACGCTCGGAAAGATCCTCAAAACATACGGTTCCGAGCAAACTAAAATCCCAGAACATTCTCTGTTTGTTGTAGATGGTGGATTTTTATTGAGGGCAGTTGTATGGCCTAAACATTCGTCATATAAGGACATATGTATATCATATTCCAATTATCTAGTGAGACATTTTGGGGCGAACGTCGTGGTTGTTTTTTATGGTTATGCTTGTACAATGTCGACAAAGGGCATGGAACAAGCCCGTAGATCTAAAGACAGGTTTTCCATTGATATCAATATCTCACCCGAGTTACCAGCCACCACACCCCAATCCGATTTCCTTGCAAATGCCAAGAACAAAACCCAACTGATCGATCTTCTAATGCAGGAGCTATCTGCTATCAATATTCAGTCCAAGCAGGCCGAGGCTGATGCTGATGTACTGATAGCCGAAACTGCACTTGACATCGCTCAAGATGACAACAATGTTGTCGTTGTGGGAACAGACACAGACTTGCTAGTCATTCGTACCTCTCGAGTTCAACCGGGATGTAATATTCACATGATGTATTCCATTACCCCAAACTTACTAGTTTCAGTTAGTGAAATAGCAGCCAAAATGGGTGACCATAGAAACAACCTCCTTGTAGCACATTCTATAAGTGGTTGTGACACTACTTCTGCACTCTTTCGAGTTGGTAAGAAGAAAGTATTCAGTACAATTGTCTCCGATGTTACTAGCGACTCACAACAGTATGTCAACATAATTTTGGCGGATGACAGTACACCAAGTGCAGTAGCCGCTGCCGGGGAACAACTTCTCCTGATCTTATACGGGAGTAAAACTGTTTCCTCTCTCGACCAATATAGATATGTAACTTACAAGCGTTATGTAGCAAAATCTAAACTGAATAAACCCATCGACCTAGCCTCACTCCCACCAAGCAGCGATGCTGCACAACAAAATGTCTACAGATGTTATCTCCAGGTCCAACAATGGCTGGGCACTTCGCTTCCTCCGACGGATTGGGGGTGGTCGCTAGACAATGGACTTCTTGTACCGACTGCAGCCACAAAGCCATGTGCCCCCGATAACCTACTGAATCTGATCAGTTGTGGTTGCAAGAGTGCTTGTACAAAAAGGTGTGGGTGTAAGAAGGCAGGACTCTCTTGCTCAGGTTTGTGTAATTGCAGTTCGGATTCTTGTAACAACCACAGAAACACTGTCCTGTCGGAAATTTCTGAGTTCGATGAATAATATGTATATAGGTCATGTCATTTCTGTATATAGCGTTGATAATAGTCAATGTAACTTAATCCATGTTGATTGATTTGTACATTCTGTAAATATTATTTATTGATTTTTGTACATTCTGTAAATATTATTTATTGATCTAATGCTGCCAGACACAGACGTGTCTGTTCGGTCCCAAGCCCGAAAATAGTTGAGTTCTCATGCTGACGAATTTTATGCCAAAAGGGGAACTCGGCCAGAAGCAGAGGGGGTCTTCCATAATGTCTATTTTGTAAGCAATGATAAAAGTCTTCAAATGGTGGTGGATTTTTTATCGTCTGTCCAACTAACATCCCGTTCTGTACTACGACCCTTTGGGCAAATCCGTTAGGAAAATCGTCATTTTTTGCGTAAATCCGATACTTTTTTGTGAATTTTCAATAATTTTTCGCAGAAATTGTCACAGAATGCACATTTTCCTCTAGGTAAATGTATATTAGACATTATGTAGCTCGAAATACGCGTAAACAAAAAATACAGTTGGATCAATTCGAGGTTACAAAGTTCGTGCGATTTTTTTTATTTTTTTCAAACGCGTTTTCGAAAAAAGGCTGTAGAAAAAAAGCTCAACTGGGATTTTAGGGGACTTTTGTCTAATCGTTCAGTGACATGTACTCGACATTCCCTGAAAAAAATCAGCTTTCTCCGATTTTTTTCCCTAGTGAAACCTAATGTTCTTGGGCTAATATGGTTTGAAAATATGGGCCCTAAAACCCGCGAAGCAAATTGAATTATTGACACTTGGAACACGGATTTTGGATACTTAGAACAAATGTCTACATTAGCCCAAAACACAGAGATAACTCGTCGGGAATGTGCTACTGATGATCGGGGTTGTATCGGTTCTTGCTCTACCGCATATGCTTCGTAGACAGCGATGAATTTAGGGTATCGGTACACTATTAGCAGTAAACTGCCAGTTTCAAATCAGCATATCAGAGAGAGAGAGAGAGTAAGCACCGATGCAAAGCAGAACATCGGTGGTACACACCCCAGGAGTTAATGTGTGATTGTTCTGTGTTCTCTGAATGACTTCCATATTAAGTGAGAAATAACCTCAAGGTCCATTTCTTTCGCAGATAATAAGTGATACAGACGATACAGGCGAGACGCAACCAGTTGATGGTTCTTTTCTCGATGTGTCAATAACTGAAGAAGTTTATACTGAAAACCCGAAGAAAAAGGATATAAATGTGACACGTGTGTCGCCGAGTTTACATAGAAATCCAATCTGAAACGTCACACGAGGACACACCAAGTAGACCACTAGGGTACCTGCAACAGACGACCATGTATTACCCCCACCCACTCCTCAATACTTTCTGGACTAGCATTACGTATTACCTATGTCTGACAGAGGATAATATAAAGTAAAATGTGGACTGATAGTACCAGTGTCTAACAGGAGACTTGCAGGGGTATATAACGCCCATTCTATACTATGAGATCACTTCCGTACGAGAAGGCCTACACACTCTTACCAAATAACGTCATATCAGACTGCACAGTGCAAACAACAGCGGTCAACGTTTCCGTGCATGACGTCGCATGCGCATAATGAAGTCACGACGTCAATAGCATCCAACCATTTCGCGTGGAAACTTTAAAGAAAACCCAACTTCCCCATCAATATTTCATTACATACCCATACTATATACCCATCGCCCAGTGTGTACATATATCACAATACATGCAATAGCATACTATATATGCAGCACGTATACCACTTGGTGGATCAAGATGGACGGGGCGAAGTTTTGCACAGGAAAACGTTGCTCCTGCAAACGCTCCGGTCCTATGGGAATTTATCACTATCAGGTCCCGCAGAGCTCTGGGTAATGAGGCACGAATCGTTCCTTATATACTACTGACACTGCTTCAAAAATCCCTTTCACAAAGTCGATCGATCGAAATAAGTCGATCGATCGAACTAATAAGTCGAATCGAGCGAGATACTTAGTCGATCTATCGAGATACTACAAGCAAACATAAAAACATATGATGTCAATTCCCAGCAACCGTACTATTAACAATACTTAAATACATTCTTTTCGTGGTTTTGTTCAGAGTTCTATCATGTCCGACAAGGTCTCTTCGTTGTAGTCACAATAGTAGCATCAGTACTTTCTGTGCTGAGCTTCCATTTCACAGAGTGTGGTATATCAGGAATTAACAGCAAATACGAGTCATATTAGTAGATGCATCAGCGCAAACAAAACTCGTATGACAATATCACACATCTCTCCATGATATTATAACAACTTGTTAACTTTCCAATGACTTCATGATTCTCGCCAAGATCACCATAGCAGGGAAGGTCTCTAAAATGAACTGAATGATGTTTCAAATCAATTAACAATCGCATTCCCAAACAGATAACGATAGGACATTTTCTTTAAAACTTCGTGTTCTTTGTGACCGTAACACTTGTCAACTCGATTTCCATGACCGTGAGTTTTAGTGCCCATTATTTCAAACCCCGACTTTACAAAATATATATTTTAAAGAAATCTGTTGATTGTCTGGAGCTAGCACCTACACTGTTGTTTTACTGGACATTTCGAAAGACAAGTGGCTAATAAACTGCTGCAAATTGTTAAATTGAACATGTGACGGGGGATTATTTTGCATATTTTATCCGCAATTGATCAAGTGACAGTGGAAATGATAACCTCCTCGATTCAATAGCCATTGTTCATTGCTGAAATTCTGTCACAGCATAACCAATACACAACGGAGTCATAAAAACATTCCGGTAGATTGTTTCATCTGAATATGTTTTTCTTAGCAAAAATCGTACTCACCCCTGTCTCTCCTGCCACTTTCTCTGCTCTGCGTTCTTTTGTCGCTCCGGTTCCGAGTATTCACATACCCGGTGTTATTACGAACCTAACGTTTTACATTAAAGAAAGAATCGCAGTATCAAAAAAACAAACATTCTCATGGTTTGCTCTATTGTTTGGAAGTGAAATCGCCGAAGCGGCCGAGCACCAATTGTTCTTGACATTCAATAACTGTTGTTTTCTGTGTAGCAAACATCTCTAGGAATTTCAAATGTTCGGGTTGTTTGCTTTGGGCTTTATCTGTTCCCCGTTAAACCGTGAAATTAGTCATAATGTGTGACGTGCACAACATTTGGGGATGAAGTGGACATACTCGAAAAATAGATTTACGTGAATAATGTAATTTTATGGCTTCGCAGACGATTTTTCGAAGCTCTGCCAGTTGACGAGAAATAAATGTTTCTTTCTTCGCCACTGCCTTGCCTTTGTTAATGACGTTTTACACACTGGATTGTTTACACGAACGAGTAAGTGATTCTATTGTAGCGAAATTACCTTTGAATTTATAGATGCTACATGAGATATTTACTACAAGAGTACTTGCCGATTGCGTAGAGAAATTGCACAAGTGAAATGCAAAGATGAGATGAAATGTATGCGTGAGTTTCAAGCGTTGGAATCTGGAAGAAGTCTGGTTGAACAATGTAGTTGTCACAAATTGGCGGGTTATGACGTCACAACTTGCATCTTGGGAACCAGGTGAAAGGTCACGTCTGTCGTTTCACATCACTGTTCCCTTCTGTTGGAGAATTGGTTCCAAGCTGTGAAGTCTTTTCTCGAGTATTTACCCGAGGCATGATATAAAACGGAAACAGTTTGAACACAAGGTTCAAACTGCTTAAAAGAAGAATAAATAACATATGGAAACAGTTTGAACATTGTTCAAACTGCTTTAGAATGATTTATAAGTGAAAACAGTCTGAACAACATGGTTCAGACTGCGTGAAAAAGGAAAAGCAATACATACATTTTGTAAATGAAATTCAGTAATTTGAACTATAATTTTGTGTGACGTTGGTTCAAATTACTTCACACTATGAATAAATAATACAACTAGTTTTCTCAAGGGAGCAGTTTGAATTAAAAAGAACTGAATGTTCAAAATACTTGTTTTTGAGAAAACATGTAGCAACAAATATATTGCTGTCAGTAAGACAATAGCCAAGTTTACTCTTAAAGGAGTAAACGATTGAGAAATAGTATATGGATTAAAGTCACCAATGCAACAAAATAGTTTAAATAAATAATATGAAAAAATGTTCAAAGAAATTATTTGCCAAAAACACAAAAAAGTGTGTCTATGGTCAATTTACTGAAAACCATAGACACGTGTTGCATTGGCGTTTAGTTGGTGACTGAGAACTCTGAGGTCCATGCAGAGAATACGGGACAGTTCCCTAGCATTCTCTCCGCCTACAGACGGGGTCGTCCAAGGACGGTCCTGTCTGCAAAAATAGGGAGCATCAGATTCCAAAGGAATCAGGTCGAGTCGGATAGCGCGAACACCCTCCCTCTGGATCTCTGTGAAGTTGTGGAGTGCACCAGTAAAACCAAAGTAGGTATTGGGTCTGGCCAAACTCCAGGCACGAACCTGATATATGGACCCCATGAATGAATGCAGGTGTATGATTTGTTCAACGTGAGTTTGGGACCTTATGTGTTGAATCCCCTGTGTGTCCCATAATGTGCAAAATTAGTGGTTTAGACACCAGCCTGGACAGTCCCAAAAGCCGGCGAAATGTTTCGTCATGTTGTAGCACGGTTTCGACAGGTGAATTTGTAGACCTGTCCAAGCCTATTTCCCCAAATGCAACAACATTAGGATGTCGGACTGAGGACTCTAATTTGTTTCTGACCTCAGGGTTAGATAAACAGTTATATTTGTTTAGGATGACAGCCTACTGCTACTTTCCATTGTGGATGCCACACAAGCTCTGAGGGAGATAGCCAAGTTTGAGGGTCACAGAAAACGTGAACGCCGTCCACAACAGAAGTAGGAACACCAAACTTGAGGTTGACGGCTTGGATGGCACGTGCTGCAGTTTATTGTGACTTAATGTTGTATTTGTGTGTAGCCGATCCAAGTGAAAATGCGTGTCGTATAGTTTATTTGTCAAAGAGCTTTGTTTTGGGTGCTTTGTTTTGGTGTTTGCACCTTGACCTTTACGTGTACTTTTGTGTTACTTCTTGTTTGCAGACCTTGGATGGTATATATGTTGATGTTTCTGGTTTTGCCTTGACCTGAGAAGTCACTGCTTCAGCCATTAATGGTGTTACAGCTGGAGTGGATAATAATGGCTGTTTGTCATAAGATTTTGGAGCAGCGCTGCTTCCATTTGTATTATCTGACGCTTTCCTTCCAACCAACATGTTTTTTAAATCTCAAGCGCCGTCTTTCGGTGCGGGACAATCCAGAAGGATGTGTGGTATGAGTGGTGCTTGCAGTGTCAGTTGTTTCTGGTGGGTCCAATTCCATCGGTGTCACAGAGAGTGATGGGGATACACCTGACGAAAAAACATCAGGAGGTGGAGCGACAGATAGTTCAAGGGTTGTCGAAATCACAATAGTAGTAGCAGTAGTAGTAGTAGTAGTAGTAGTAGTAGTAGCTATTGGTGCTGGCATGGTGACTGTTTCCTGAACTGAACTGACAGGATTCAGTGGTATATAAGCCAAGGTGAAAACAGGCATGGGAGAGGATGTAAGAGACAGAATACTTGACGTAATAGCAGCAAGCGAGAAGGTAGGCAAAGAAGCACCTGATGCAGAGACATCAGGCATAGAAGCAGAGAAAACACATGACGAAATAACATCATGCGAAGGAGAAGTAAATGACATGAGATCACCTAACGAGAGGGCACCAGGCGTAGATGTTACCTGTGTAGCACTAGTAATGGGCACTGTAATTGATGATTCAGTTACAGCGACTGGGATAAATGTTTTGTCAGACATGTTTATCTGAAAAGAGAAAGAAAAGTATAATTTAGCATTTGGAGCATCTATATAAATCTATAGCATCAGCATCTTGTGGTGTAACACCAATACAATCTCCATGATACCATTCAAAACAATAATCACATTGTATCATGAATCTTTTACCGGCGGGCTGACGGCATAAACAAAATATTCCTTTTTGAGATTCCACTTTCACTTCACCAGTCTGATGAAAAAGTTCAAGTGTTTTAGTTAGCCAAACAGGTAAAGACTTATCAAAATATTTCTTAAGACGGTCATGATTAACGACGTTCAGGGAGTTCCTGAAAAGCAATTTGTACAAGTACGGGGTCAAGACCTCCGAAACGATTCCCGGTCCCTTCCAGAAAGGACATAATTTTCTGCACTTACCCTTCTTGGACGAATCGTCTAATAAGAAGACCAGATCTCCCACCTTGTATTCATATTTATGAGTTTTCACATCGGAATCACGTTTCATTTTTTGACATGCCATTTTTTAATCTTGACCTTGCTAACTGGTGACATTCTTTAGATTTTTCTACCAATTTTTGGACAAATTCGCCAGTATTTTCGTGCTCAGTTTCACCAAGATGAAAATTGTACATGATGTCGCTGGGATGATTTACTTCCCTACCCAACATCATTTTATTTGGCGTAAAACCGGTCATTCGATGCACTGAGTATCGAATTGCTCCGGCTAACTGAGGCAAAAATTTGTCCCAATTTTTCTGATTTTTATCCACATAGCACCGTACAATATTCACCAGTGTTCGGTTCTGGCGTTCTGCCATGCCAGTAGCTGACGATCGGTACGGCATTGTCCTAGATTTATGGATTTATAACACTTTACACATCTCTTGAAAAAGATTTGATTCAAAGCATGTACCTTGATCCGAAAATAGTTGTAAAGGACAACCGAACTGGGAATAGAATTCATTTACAGCGGCACTTGCTGCTGTTTCGGCGACTTGATCAGGTAAAGCGATAAATTCAACCCACTTTGTGAATTGACATGTTAAAACCAAAATATATTTATATCCATTATCACTAAGTGGTAAAGGTCCGAAAAAATCAATATGCACTCTTTCCATTGGTGCACCTGACTGATATATTATTTGTTCCCATTTAGCGTGTTTGCCTCCGGTTTTGCTCCTTACACACTGAGAACATGCAGCAACATAAGTGTCGATGTCATCAGTGATGCCATACCAATAAAACTGTTTTCGAAGTCATTAACGAGTTCGGAACACTCCCAAATGACCAGAGGACGGTATGTCATGAGGGATATGCAAAAGATCTGGTGCGAATTTACTTGGCACGACCAGAACTTGACTATCATCTCTACAAATTTTATATAGAAGATTATTTTTTTATCAAAAATCGTTTCCGATTTATCCAAAAATATCTTGTTGCTGGACTACACCGGAAAATTTCTCCTTCAGTCGGAGTTTCTCCAGATTCTAACCATTCAATAACTGGCTTGAGGTCAGGATCAGCTCGCTGAACTTCAACCAGTTCATCTGCAGAGCAGACATAGGATAGATTAATTTGTTCAGGATCAGAAATTTTAAGAATTCTGTAATTTGGAGACGACTCAGGTGTACACTCCAAATTCATACTAGTATTTAGCCAACCAGTTTCCTGAAAAATATGATCAATTTTGACTGTGTCGGGTTCTATTTCTAGCGGTGTATCCACTAGCGTGGCTTGTTGCACTGAGAATTCATTAGGAAAATCATCGTTCCAAAATTCAATTACACCTTGAGATAAAGGCAAGACGTCATCGACCTCTTATTCAAATTTGGTCCAGCAATTATGAACTCTAGTACAATATTTACATCCACCGCAAGGGAGTTCAGTTAAATCACAACCTGGGAAATAATTTTCACAGGAAGCGTTCACTGGAATTCTTGATAGAGCGTCGGCGTTTGTATGATGGATACCCTTACGATGTTCTACCACCACGTCATATTGACTAAGTGCTTCTAACCATCTAGCAAGTTGGTTTTGAGGTTCCTTGAAATTTAACAACCAGCGTAGACTACTACGATCGGTTCTTAAAATTAATTTTCGACCAAGCAGATAGTGACGGAACTGATGAACAAATCTTACCACGGCGCGTAATTCCAAACGATTCGTACAGTATCTTTTTTGTTGAGGGGACAAAACATAGCTACCATATGCTATTACTTTCTCTTCACCAGTTTGAATTTGAAGCAGTTCACCACCTATAGAATGGCACTGGTGTCAGTATCAAGGATAAACAAATCAGTTGAATTTGGAAGAGGCAGAACAGGCGGAGAAGTTAATTGTTGTTTTAAATTATCAAATGCTTCTTGTTGGGCAGCTTCCCATTTGAAAGTTTTTTTTCCAGTTATTTCATATAAAGGAAGAGCTACCTCGGCGATTTTTTTAATAAAGGAGCGGTGATAATTGACGAGGCCACAAAAACGTTCAACTTCATTTGTATTTGTGGGAACCGGCCAGTTTTATACCACATCAACAGATGAATCTAACATTTTCACTCCTTTTTCACTAATGTTTCGACCAAGGAATTCAATTTCCTTTTGAAAAAATTCACATTTGCTTGGTTTCAGCTTCAGATTGTGTAATCGAAACCTATCAAGCACTTTGCGTATATTTTCCAAGTGGTTATCTTCAGAACTACCCAACAGAACTACATCGTCTATGTACCCAAGGCATATGTCCCAATTTAATCCTTGTAGTACTAGATTTATCACCCTGCACCACGTAAATGGCGAGCTTTGCAACCCAAATGGCATTTTCAAATACTCGAAAATCCCATATGTGGTTAAAAAGGCTGTGATAGGGCGGTCTGAATATTTCACTGGAACTTCATGATAAGCCGAAAGAAAGTCAGCTTTGCCAAACCAAGATTTACCACTCAACGTGTCAAGACAATCGTCGATTCGTGGTAATGGGGAGACTTCTTTTTGAGTTACATCGTTTACACGACGATAATCAATACACCAGCGCATTGAATGTTTGTTATCTGGGTCACGTTTTTTCACTAATACAGGTGCGCTAGCCCATTCAGACGTAGAGGGCTGAATAATTTTAGCTGCCAATAATTTTTTTCAAATGGGGTTCCTCTTGATCCACAAAACAAGCAGGTGCTCCGTGCATTGGCTGTTTGATTGGACAAGCACCTTCTATTAGCGGTATAGTGTGTTCGATTTGTTCAAAATTTCCTAAATCAAACTCATCTTTTGCAAAAACATCTTGATATTCAATTAAGAGTTTACCAAGACGAGAAACATATTTGTCTGAAATTAGTTTGGAGGACCGCTCAAATGATTTTTTCAAATGTTCTGGCATTTCAGACGAATCAATTTCTGAATCATCACTACCGATTTGACTGACAGTAGCAGAATTGTCAAAATCATATATTTCGGACACTTTATAGGCATCTGTGATATATTTATTTTTATTTATCAACACTTGTCGATCATCTGAGTTTATAAAACAGACGTGAGGTGTCGTATAACTTCCAATATAGAGTTGGTAACAACACAGTTTCTACACTATGAAGCGGTTCAATAACATAATCATTCAATGGCGGATTTATGGTACATTCGAGAAGAACAACTGAGTTGGGAGGAACCAATGTTTCGTGATTCGCAAAAACACGAGCAAGTTTTGTGGCAACAGTGTCAATAGACACAGTCAGAAACACATGATTACATAATAGCGGGGGAGGAATTCGTCACATACAGGTGAATTGTGCACTTGGTGATACCTTCTTGAAATTTGGCACACTGTTAGTGTAGGCTATGAGGTTCTCAAAAACGATCGGCTACAAGTTGACACCGACCGGTGGCGACCAGTAGCGGCACAATCCAAAATGGCCGCCAGCGGCTGAAGGGAACCTCCTTTTCGACGGTCTACCGACTATACATCCGATTGTAAGGGCGCGAAAGTGAACTCTGATCCACGCACGTGTTGGAAACAGACGTGGGAGATGATGTAGAATAAAACGAGATTCTCTATACGGACGCATCAATTTCTTGGAACTTGAAAAGAGCGTTGTTTCTCCGGGATCAGCGTCATTCAGGCAAACCTGAATGACGCTGATCCCGGAGAAACAACGCTCTTTATGAAGCAGTCTCTTTGCCATACAATCTCTTGTTTGGCGTAATTCCGCAAGCAATTCTGATTTGTCTGTCGAAATTAATTCGAGAACGCGATTGTTCACAAAAATCATTCACAGAATGAGTGAGAATCCTCTTCGTGTACGGACTAGTACTGACTGGGAACGTTGTTGCTTTTGCCAGCAAGACAGTTCCAAGAAATTGATGCGTCCGTATAGAGAATCTCGTTTTCATGACGCCTATAAAGCTATTGAGGAAGACATAACGCGCTTCCTAGATAATGGCGTTGAGCTTCCATATAATTTGACCATTGATTGTTTGATGAGAGAGAGTGATGAGTGTATGTCGATGTCACTGTTGACGAATAAGGCAATATATCATAAGACATGCCGTGACAGTATTCGGACTCACATCGTACAGCGCGTGCTACACAAGCGAGAGCGAAATGAGGCAGTGGCATCCTGCTCCACGCTGAGTCCTAAAAGAACACGGACAAGTTTTGAATCTGGCTGTGACAGGAAACTGCCCCAGTGTGTTTATTGTCACAAACGCGAAGGTGACAGCAGTGAGCCTATTTGCAGATCAATGTCTGATAACAATAAACTCAAAATTATGGCAAAGGAAGCCGAGAACTGGGTTGTTTTTTCTCGGGTCAATGCAGCATTTGATTCCGCTGCTAGTGATCTTTACTATCACAAAACCTGTTATTGTAAGCTTGCCAATGAAGCACGAGCGGCTAAATCTAAAAAGTCGAAGAACGCCGAACATTCCGCGTCAGGCCTGCCCTATGACCCTCTCGTTATGGCAGAGCTCATAACATTTGTTGAACACAACGATTCCGCGATGAAGCTTGTCGATCTCAAGAATCTGTACAGTCGGAGGTTGAAGCAAGTCGGTTCTGATTGGCTTAGTGAAGAAATACATTCCACTCGATTCAAAGAACATTTGTTGCAGAAATTGGGCGATGGCTGGGACGCCTTCACACAGGGTAGAGATGTGTTTATTTCAAGTAGGTTTCGAGTTGGCTCCTTGTTGTCCGAATCTTTAACTCGTATAGTGTCTGAGGAAGAGGCAAAAAAGATAGTTGATGTGGGTCTTCTTCTGCGTAAACACATACTCATATCTCAAGCTCCTTTCACGGGATCATTTTCATCTTATTGCTTGAGCGAGCCTGTACCCAACTCACTCCTGACTCTTCTTAGAGTTCTACTTGAGGGCACATGTAGTATACAGAACTTAGGCGATGATGAGACTGTTAATGCCAAGACTCGAGTTGCTTGTACTATTTCACAGATGTTGATCAGCAATTCAGCGAAACGCTCCGAACATGCACAAAATGTTCACCAGAGACGTGACAGAGAAACTCCAATGCCTCTTTATGTGGGTTTGAAGTTGCATGCCCATGATCGTATGAAAAATCTTATCAGAGATTTTCATCAAATGGGACTCTCTGTCTCTTATGATCGCGTAATGGATGTTCGCAGGAGTTTCGCGAGAGCTGTTTCACTGCGGTTCAAGAACGAAGGTGTTGTAGTCCCAGCTAACTGCAAACGTAATGTTTTCTCGATAGGAACCACTGATAACATTGATGTATCTGGTAGATCTGATATGCATGGTACGTCCATCACACTCATTGGTCAACTGAGCAGGGACAATGTGGGTACTGATCCCCCACCACTGAGTTTAGATGTTCCAGAAGACACACAAATTGAACTCCCAGACGACTATGCATTTGTTCCTTTCGTTGAAGACTTTGGTGGGGACATCAGGCTTGAATCTCCAGATGAATGTAATGTACGGCCCAATGAATATGCAGATTTGAACGTGGGAGAGAATGACTGGTTGTCTCATGTGTCACAGATCAGCAATAAAGGGAAGGTTGATGGCAGCTGGCAGCTTGATGAAGTCCCTGTGACCTTTTCAGGCTTCTTTTCAAAACATGAAGATCAAGACAATGTCAAACCTCGTGCAGTTATTGGGGTATTCCCTGTTTTCAGTGAGCAGAAAGCGGACTCACTCAGTATGCAGAAGCATGCTATGTATGTGGTCAGGGAAGCTACTGCTTTCGTAAACCCCGGCCAGATACCTGTCATTGAAGGTGACTGTCCGTTGTATGCCAGGCAGAAAAAATGTCAATGGCTGTTCCCAGAGGAGATAGGTGAGGATCGAATGGTGTGTATGATTGGATTCCTGCATCTTGAAATGTGCACCCAAGAAGCTGGTGGTAAGCTTATGGGTGGTTCTGGTTGGGAGCGAATGTTTCACCTCGCAAAGATATTCACACCCGGTGTAGCATCATCCCTACTTGGTGGGAAACATGTCAAGAGGACGCGACAGGCATATCTTCTCACTCTAGCTTGGCTTGAGATCCTCAGAAAGAATGCTTATGAGATTTACTGTCAGCAGACTGGGCCCCATGAGTCATTTGAAATGTGGGAACAGAGGATTCTTTCACAATCTCCAACTGCGCGCTATTGGGGTGAAATCGTTCGGAACTTTCTCTTGACAAGCTGTCAATTCGTTCGGAACCAACGAATCGGTAACTGGCCTGGTACACTGTGTTCTATCGATGAGTTGTGCAGTTACTTTTTTGCCCTAGGACATACAAATTATTGTCGGTGGGTCCCCGTATTTCTGAGAGACATGTCTCAGCTACCCAGGCGGCATCCTTCAATCCACAACAAATTCATGGAAGGCCATTTTGTGGTCCAGCGTAGTGAGAGGAAGTTCAGTATGATGGGTTTAGATCAGAGCCAAGAACATAGTATCCAACTACTCAAAGAAGACAGTGGTCCAAAAGGTCTCTATGGCCAGGCTGAAGAGAAAGTCGTTATTGAGCTTTCAAGGTCAGAAGTTCTGCGTGTTATAGATGAGTATGAATATGCAAGTTTCCACACAACATCATCAGATAACACGGAACACCCGGAAAGTTCGGTATCAGAGCAGAAAAAATTTCTGAATCAATTGAAATCTCTCCTCGATCTGGTGAATCAGGGACTCATTATCAACCCTTATGATGAAACTAGTGGTCAGCTGGTGACATTAGATACTGGTGAATATATGGACCCCGAAGTTAGTAAGAGTTTACGGTCATTACCCGAAAGGGGCAAGCATTTATATTCCACTTTCTTGAAGGAAAGGCTTGTGGAATGCACCGTACCCCTGAATGATGTTATTCCCAAGGCAAATATATATACCTTCCTTAACCCACCCCCAGCCAACCTGGACAAAGGCCGAGACAAACTCATGTCAAGTAAAGCAACTGCCGCAATAGTTACCCAGATGTTCGTTTCACTGCAAGCCCGGCCTGATTCAAACATGGATGAGTTTTTCATGCACGAGAATGCACGTGATCCGCCAGCATTATCCGATAGAGGTAAGCTACGGAGTGGGACAAAATCTCAAATTCTCAATTGTTTACCAGCTATTCCTGCACAAGGGAAGAATTCAGCAGCTAGACAAGCTTCAGTTGTCATCTTGGATATGCCTGCTGTAGTCCATGTAATCAAACCACAGAAAGCGGATCTGTTTGGAGAATATGCTCGATTGCAATTATTGCCATACATCGAATCTCTGATTAACACGAACACCACAAGGGTTGATGCGATCTATGACTGTTACCCCGAAGGCAGTTTGAAGAATCAGACGCGAGCAAAACGCCTCGGTGAGACAGCAGTTAGGTTGATACGGGTGTCCGAGAACGTCCCTTTACCTAAAGGGAAGAATTGGCAGGCATTCTTGAAAGTTAGTGAGAATAAAGACGAATTTTTCAAGTTCCTGTCTGCTGAACTGCTGAAATTAACATCAACATCCGAGTACCAGTTGTTAACGACATCAGGAGAATATGTACTATGCAATAAGGATGTTAGCTTATGTGACATATCTCCATCGAACCACGAGGAAGCAGACACGCGCATGATGCTTCATCTCAACCATGCAGTCTCACAAGGTCACAAAATAGCTTTTCTTCGCACGGTTGATTCTGATGTCGTCATTCTGTCTTTGCACCATTTCGCAACATTCCGTGACCTTGGACTCAGTGAGCTGTGGATTGGGTTTGGAATTGGAAAGGCATATAAAGATATGCCAATTCATGAGATAGCTTCACAACTTGGACCTGATTACTGTAAGGCCCTGACTTTCTTCCACGCCTTCACAGGTTGTGATGTAACATCCAGCATGCTCGGCATTGGGAAGAAGACAGGATGGAATGCATGGATGAATTTTCCCGCATCAACTGAAATGATGATAGAATTGACTGAGAATCCGCAAGTCTTTTCAGAGGATTCCCCTCATATGCAGCATATCGAAAAACTCACCATACAGATGTACAGTAACAGTTGTGTCAGTACACGTGTCAATGATGCGAGACGGCATATGTTCACACATGGCCTTAAGTCTATGGAAAACATCCCGCCCACCAAAGCAGCTCTGTATCAACATGTAAAAAGGGTAATTCTTGTGTCATCTTTCATTTGGCATCGTGCTCTGCAGAAACACTTATGTGTGCCAGACCCATCACAGTACGGATGGGAGTGGAATCCACGTCTCAATATTCTGGTCCCATTTTGGACTCACCTAGGAGACGCAAGTGCTGCATGTGCACTGATGCTCCACTGTAGTTGTGCCAAGGCCTGCAAGGGCAATTGCAAATGCTTGAAAGCTGGATTAAGGTGCACACCTTTGTGTAAGTGTGAAGGTGGCTGTTGTAACAATATTGAGTAGTATACTGTCATGTTAGGACCAGTCATCTCCTATTCTGGTATTTTTTTTTCCATTTTCGGCCAGTTAACACATGTCATGTTTCTAGTTGAGTTGATTTTGCTAACAAATGTTCATCCCATGTGGCTTGCTACATTGTCCGGGGTATAGGAATACAGTTTTAGATTTCGGAAAATAGTCTGTTATTTACTGCACAAGACGGTGTTAATTCATGCATAGCATGATACAATATCCCCAACTATTTTGCCTCTGTACAACAGTTGATACCTTCGTTCACCCGTGTGTTCATCTATGGTATCCTTGTCTTTCTCTGGCCATAGGCCACATGTGACTAGTCAGTTCCTACTCCATAGCAAATCAACTTGGAAATCCTTCATCTTGTAGCGCACTCATGTCTCAATGAATCCATACCTGAGTTGATCTAATAAATCTAACGTAAGGTATCAAATTGCCATACCGGATCATATTTCGATAAGTTATTCGCTAAAACATTTCGACCACTCATCGACATCAAAGGTCATGTTTTGGCTCCCAGTGGTGGCTATATCTCTATATCCCTGGTAAAGTAGCATACCATGAGGGATGGGCATTAAGTGTCGGCAACATTAATCCTGACTTGGAACACACCACATCTTAACTGGCCGAAAATGAAGAATACTACTTGTAGTCAAAAAATATTCCTGTACCTCGAATGACTGCAAACATACACTCACCCCTTCTAGTCCCATTTTGCCAATGTTCTATACTGGCAAGATAACATTGTATAATTAACAACGGGAACTAATGCATCCCGAGTTCATTCCAGCACTGCCCTTGCTGGCAGACGTGTCGCTATGGTGTTGAGATTGAACCAGAACTCCTCTAGAAATTTGATAGTTTTATTTTCTTAGAAAATAAATCTATCGAAAATGCCGGAAGTTGAGAATAGACTGTCACTTTAATTGGATTATCAAATGTCCAAGTATCCCCACTGCTGCATACTATCGAGTACCCTTGTTCATGTGTTGACAGGAATCTCTCATACCATGTTCATTTGACCATTGCATTCCCGAGAAACATTCAACACTAATTTATCTACGGACGGACGATCATACTGACAGTCAGACACACAGACGCACACATCGACGGAAATTCTGATCCCATTATCCATTAATCTTCCCCCCAACTTGTTCCAAGGGCTTCACTCCATCATTCACATCAATTACAGCACATGTATGGTGTTAGGTTTGGAGCTTCAGTTGTGCGATCGGCGAAAATAGCTTTTTTTCGATCCGCTTGGCGGCCATTTTGGATTTCGCTGCTAGTGGTGGCTAGAGGATGGTGCCAACTTGTAGCCGATCGATTTTGAAATCTCTGATGCCTACCCTTACATCATGCCAAATTTCAGGAAGGTATCACCAAGTGCACAATTCTAGCGAATTCCTCCCCCGCTATAAAGTGATAGTATCTGTTAAAATGTCAATTTGAGCTTTATACTTTTTCAGAAAATCCATACCTAACAGCATATCATCTTCAACTGGAGCTACATAAATGTTTTCTTCAAATTTTAAACTACCAATTGAGATACAAACTGGCCCTACCAGTTTACCAAGCATGTGACTATCACGAGTTGCGGTATTAAAACGTATTGTCTTAATACACTGTGGTGTGGGATTCAGGTTTTTAAACAGTTTATCCGAGATCAAAGAAACATCAGCCGCAGTATCTATTAGAGCATTTATTTGATTTCCAGAAAGTGATATAGGTACTGCAATTGACGACGTAGGTTTCACCCGAGTAATCATGGGTGGTGATTCTGATTGAAAATCGAGGTCGCTGGAGAGAGAAGGGGCCAGAATCAGACCTCTCGATGATCTGACCCGTTCTCGTTTAACTTTCCAAATTTCACTCGATTGTCCTTATTAGGTGTATTTGAAGGGTTTTTTTGTTGTATAATCTTTTGGATAGTGTGGACCATGATAAGTGAAACATTCAATTGTAAATTTTCTTGATTGTGAGGGCGACCTCGACTGTGGGGACGACTCACGTTTTGTAAAAGTTTTTGATGGGTTGCTAGCCAAATTGGTGACCAATTTTGTCAACTGATCCAACTGCGACGCAACTTTGTCGAGCGTCGTTTCAATGTTCAACGTCCGACTTTTGAGAGCAGCGATATCAGTCGTATCTGTTTTTATCTTATTGCTCTTATAAGAATCACGTGGATTTGTTTCTTTTTCACGTGACTTATGTGTCACAGCTCGGATAACATATTCGGCATCGCTTTCCTGTTCAGTGTGCGAGGAAACACGAAGTATGTCTTTTCTTGATTTATGTGGGAAAATAGCCACATAGTTATGTTGGTGCCACCTGATTCTATTTATGGCTTGTTCCATTGTCTGCGGCGATTCCATAGCTACAGCCACTGCAGCATGTGGATCGTTACAGCCCTGACACAACCTAAGACTGGCTTGCCGAAAAGTAAAATCAGGCGAACAGTCTTTGAAAGCACGTGTTGCCAGCGTTAAAACAGTTTCTGCCCACACCTCTAGGGACTGGTTTGGTTTCTGTCTAGACTGCTGGAACCGTATTTGAGTGGTTTCGGGTAAGTCATGATACCCGAACCGATTTTCGAACGCTTTTAACAAAGCGTCGATTGACATATTAGGGTCGCGCTCATTCATTAGGGTGAAATATTCGCTGGCGCACCCGGACAACGACCAACAAAGAACTTGTTTTTGTTCTTCATGATTCCACTGTTGATATTCTGCATATTTTTTGAATTTCAATTGAAAAGGCTGCCAACCCTCAGATCCAGCATAACTGAAACCACGGGGCAACCAAGGTGTCCTCCTTTCTCTACCCCATTCGGAACCAGACCTATAGGCTGGCTGAGAAGGCGGAGGCCTAAAATGTGGCGCATGGGGAGCTAAATGTCCAAAATAACGGGGGTAGACCACATTTCCATAGGCATCATACAAAGGTTGGTCCATGTGACCTAAATGAGGCTGGTAACCAGAATTCATCTGGCTTGAAAATCTGGAATGATCAGCCCACCCCAGACTGTGGGATGCAGGAGGGTAACCAGAACTAGGATAAGGTGAACCAGGATAGACAGGCCCACCCTGGCTAGGGAATCCTGAAGATTGTCCAAAATCATGGCGAGGTGGTGGTGGTGGAGGGGGGGGGGGGGGGGGATAACCAGAGAAAGTCTGGCAAGGATATCTGGCTTGTTCTGTAAAACCTTGGGTTTGATTTACAGAAGGATAACCAGAATAATTTGGGTTAGGATACATAGTAGCATAACCTCCCATACTAATAGTGTATGGACGAGAGGCGGGGGTAAAATTTGTCTGTTGATGAAGTGGGGGCTGAGTCGCAGAGTAAGACTGAGTTGGAAAAGGTGGAGTAAAAGACAGATGAGCAGAGTTAGTTGGTATTCCAGTAAAAGATTCACAAGTAGGTATAGGTTGGGTCACCACCGCTTGAGTTATTTGAATGGAAGGCGTATCATTAAAATGTGTCTGTAAAGAAGTATTCATCACCCTCACAGTTTCGAGAAGCCTACTGCGCTCATCGCTCATGGCGAAAGAATCATGTTCCTTAGATCGATTAGTGTCTGGTCCCAAGGAACTTCTTACCACAGTACTAGTCCGTGGCTGCACCAAAGTGGTCATAGTTGTTACGGGCGCAATAGGTGACGTTGTAATTGGAACAGTTGCTAGAACGAAAGTCGAATCCGCACATATCGAGGTTCTCCGGTCCGGCGACTGTATTTTACTTTCGCTAAAATCAAAAGGTGGATCTGTTCCCGTTATATTTTTTGGTCTGACACCTTTATCAACCGTAGCAGGTGGAGTGAGTGCCGCGGCAAGTAGCTGATCCTCTGTCACTGGTGGACTAGATGATCCATTCCCTAGTGGAACGTTATTATTTACCACCTGTCCCACCAATGGTGTGCTGAGATCGATCATCGCCGATAAACTACGGGTGCCAGGAAACAATGCTATTTCATCAAGATCTTGTTTACATGTGAAATAACCCACATCACGGCGACGGTTAACAATTTGTGAAGCGGCAAAGAGCATATTTGATTTATTTGTGCCGGCTCTTCATAAGAAGCAGAATTTATAAGAACTTTCTTTGACATAATGTTTATACTTTTGTTTACTTTCTACTAAAGAAGAGACTTAAAACCAAGATCAAAATCAATCAAAAATAAATCTACCAATCTCCTCCCTGTTCACTGAAAATTAAAGCGTAGAATACTTTATTACAGGATAAAGCGAATACCAGAATTGTTATGTGGGATGTAATGAAATCACAATGTTTTAATTGAAGAAAACATTACGCGTTTGTAGAAATTGTGAAATTTGTCACGTTTAAAATATGTCTGGTCGGTTCAACTCCAATTGCGGATCATCGCAGTAACACTGGTTTTATTTCTCTTACAGCGACGTGACACAATTGAAATCGAAAGTAGTGTCGCTTGTAAGTAATTTGTATTAATGTTTAATACCAAATTAACATCAGATTATTAAATAATTAACGAAAAACTGACATTAAAAAATTGAAATGAAAGAAAAAATAAACAAAAATTCACAGTGGCGTAGATAAAGGGGGGGAGGGGGGTGGCGGAGGGGGGGGGGGCGGAGGCCCCCACCAGAAATTTTGTCGGAAATTTTTTGGGACCATTTTTAGGCGAATTTATGCCTAATAACATTAAAATGCTGGCTTTGGGGATAAAAAACATGCCATTTTGGGTAAATTTTGGGTAAATTTTGGGTAAAAAAGACCAATTTTCAGTACATTTGCAGCAAACAACAGATTCTTTCTGTTTGTTTGGGTTTTTGTTGTTGTTACACTGTCGGAAAATTTTCGGTCTGTCGGAAAATATTGGGCTTGCCCCTCCGCCAGCGCAAAGCTATCTACGCCACTGAAAATTCATCATGGCGGCTCCTATCTGGATAGACGCACAAGACGATCAAATGTTTTTTTTTTTTCGCAGCGACGCCAAATACAGCGAAATTACATTTGTATTTATCGATGCTACATGAGATATTTACTACAAGAGTACTTACCGATTGTGTAGAGAAATTGCACAAGTGAAATGCAAAGAGGAGATGAAATGTATGCGTGTGTTTCAAGCGTTGGAATCTGGAAGAAGTCTAGTTGAACAATGTAGTTGTCACAAATTGGCAGGTTACGACGTCACAACTTGCATCTTGGAAACCAGGTGAAAGGTCACGTCTGTCGTTTCACATCACTATTTATAAGTCAAGTTGCAATGAATCTATCTTTCGATAACCTCTTTGTTTCCATTTGATCTGTGCAGATCCGTGAATTCAGTAAATTGTGTAATGCTTTCCGAGAACCAGGAATGGATATTCGGTGATTTTGTATATCCGTCAACGTCAAGTGAGATGATCGTTAACATTCCAGCGTCGTTTTTTGTTCATTTTAAATGATGAAATTAACCCTTCTACATGTTAAGGTCAACAGTAGCCTCAGGTACGTGGCGACAGGGAGGGGGAGTGGGGGGGAGGGGGGTCACCCCCTCCCCCCAATCCTGGCCAAAATTTCCTATAGTTGGAAATTCGGAGGGCAAGTCATTAGTACTTGGAAATTCCATCTATCTGAAATTTAGAGCTTCTCTAATGATGCTAATTTCAACTTTACTTCACAAAATTCCAACTCGCTTTCAAATCGGCAAAAATTCTAACTGTTACTATTTACCATTACAGTGTATGCAATATTCAGCTTCAAAAGTATGCATGATGTCAATCGGTACGTGATTTCTATAGTACGTTTACTTGTAATAAAAAAAAAATCCTCGAAATGCTCTTCAAGAAAATCACATCATGTAAATCGTTGCTGTTAGAACAGAGTGAATTGCTCGAAGTTTTCAGCCGGAGCATTTGTTTAGCAAATGTTCAGTTCCCAGAAGAATACCAAATAATAACTAGAGGAAGTGATTGTACCTTCGGAACAGGATTTCCCTTAGTGGTTTTACTCACTGCTCTACTCAGCAAGTCTTAAGGGAGCTCAATACCAAAAACAAATTGAATTTTGTTTCGGTTTCGTGAAATGTTTTGGCAGAAAGGTGTTAACCAACTACCATTTTGTGTCCTTGATTGATAGAGAAGTGTATTACAGTCATTCCTGTGGAAAGTTCAAGTCAATCGCCACTTCAAGTCCAAAGATATCGGCTCCCGCATATTTGGGCGGTTTTGGCTGGAAAAACATTTTCCGCAATATGCAGATAGTTTTATTTATGAGAACTAATGAATCTAGACATAATAAAGTAAAAAAAACACAAGAAATTTTTTTTAAATTTTTGGTCACAGTGTCCTGAAGCCATGTTTGACTGTTAGCAGAAGGCAAACAAAGACCCACTCCACTTCCAAAAGACGATAAATGTTCATGTACACTGTGAATTCAACATTTCTAACCTTAGAAGCTTTCAAAACATTCCCGTTGTTGAGTACTCTGATGGTCGTAACAAACATTTCGGACATTTGGTCGAAAATTTCAAAGTCCGAAGCGGACCGACAATTTTCAGTGTAAAAAAAAAAAAAATTCGTCTCAAAATTGAACGAAACGCATATAAAACAAAAACATTTTCAGAAAAATGGGAATATGACGAGGGCTTACAACTTATGACTCTTTATGATTACAGAAACTTTAAAAAACATCGTTAAGAGCGTTTTCGAGAAATAGTGAAAATAAAAGTGTGGAATAATAATAATAATAAAAAAAAATAATCAATGCAATAACAAATAGATTTTCCCTTTAGGAAAATCAAAAAAAAAAAAAAATAATCAATGCAATAACAAATAGATTTTCCCTTTAAGAAAATCCGAGAAAAAAGAAAGAAAAATAATAATCAATGCAATAACAAATAGATTTTCCCTTTAGGAAAATCCTCCAAAAAATAATCAATGCAATAACAAATAGATTTTCCCTTTCGGAAAATCAGGAAAAAAAATAATCAATGCAATAACAAATAGATTTTCCTTTTAGGAAAATCCAAATAACCATTGCATTAACAAATAGATTTTCCTTTTAGGAAAATCCAAATAACAAATAGATTTTCCGTTTAGGAAAATCCAAAATAGATTTTCCCTTTAGGAAAATCCAAATAAAAAAAAAATAATCAATGCAATAACAAATAGATTTTCCTTTTAGGAAAATCCAAATAATCAATGCAATAACAAATAGATTTTCCGTTTAGGAAAATCCAAATGACCTGATAATTCTATCATAAATGTGTTGGCATTTCAGTTACTAGAATCAATTGTATCCCCCCCTCCCCCCCCCCCCCTTTTATGGCTTCATTTTCAAAATGTTTCTCGGTAGTGAATTTCCAACTAGGGAAGAGACCGGGAGGGGTTAAGAATTCACTACCATACAAACCCCGATCGAAAACCTCTAGCCACGTCCCTGAGTAGTCTACACTGTCACAAAATTAGGTTTTATCGGCGCTTCGGCAGTGGGGACGTCGGTTATCTTGCTGAATTTATTGATGTGGCCGTCAGTTATCGTGCTGGACTTATTGATTGTTGATTGTTTGTGTGGCCAATTCAGGTGAGTCGTGCGGGCATTGGACCGGTAGTTAATCATTGTTTGCCGAAGATGCAGTTTGTTGTCGGGTAATACGTGCAAATCTCGTGGAGTGTTATATAAAGGAATCTTAAAGGGATGTTCGGGTACGTTCACTGGGAGAGTTGTGATGGTTTGGGGCTGATAAACAATGTAACCTGATACGAAAGTAGTATGTTTATGAAATGACTTATGGGTGAACTCCGCAAGGTGATAAATGACAGCTGTGTGATATGAAACCTACGAGAAAGCATATTCACCAAAATACGGGTACACAATCTATGTGAGTAGAAACTGTCATATTTATTAACAATTGTTTAAAAGTCGACGAACAGTAGAACCAGTGATCGTTTGGAAAACTCGGAATGACACGATATAGGTGTGCGGCTGTTGACCACAAACATTCCAGATATTGAAATTTGACTGTTGTATTTGTATGCACCATTGGTTAGCTGGTATAACCGGACAATGTCACAACAATTAATTACTGCAAGTCAACGGATGTGCAGAGTGAAAATATGGTAAAGTAGCGATGCAATAATAAAGTACTGTTTGTTTTATTTTCGTTCGCGAAATTATTAAGTGCCTTAAGGCCAAATGCAACAGAACAGTTTTTCGTCAATTTAGTACGATATTTATCATCATCCAGTGATTTATTGGAGGTTCAACACGTATTCAAAGAATTCGAACTCGTTTGATGTGCTCAATTGTACTTCAATGCCATATTGACATTCGTTGTGAGGGTGTCGAGACCTTGGAAAACCGATGCATCGGTTCGCGAAGTCATAGTGTGTATACATAAGCATACAGAAACTGTAAATAACGAGCGCGCCTTAAGTATATGTACACATGTATCGGCGAAATGACAATTACGATCTTGGGTAGTTTGTGCGGGTTACAATAGCTTTGGGCGGTGGTATATATTAAGGGTACAGTTGATGGGAACCTTGTGGGTTTCTGGTCCATCTCATGGTAAAATTGACGTGTGAGGTCAAATATTTGTGTGTAATATGTGGATTCGTACAGTCTAATTGGTGAAGTCCTGCTTGGTGGGTAGTCGAGCATTCATTTAACACGATTGTCGGATATGCTGTAATCCTAACCTGTGTGGTTGGTTGGATTTGTTCGATTCCTTGTTAGTCGTAGACTGTGTGTTTAAGGGCCTATAAAAGTAATGAAATTTTATTTATTTTGAAAATTCTCACCTCTGATATTCCTTCAATTCAAATTAAATATACACAAAATGTACATCAAAATGAAGGCCGGGATGTATATAACACGAAACACATGTGTAATAAACTCATAGAGTCGACTGTCGGCACCACTGGCTCCTGAAAGTCTGCTGCCGTATTCGCTCCAGAACTGATAATTTAATAATATTTCACGAAAACAACTTGTGGCCAAATGTGCTTTACATATCCAAGAACAACGCTTGGGGATAAAAATTCTTCAAAACACAGCGACAGAGCTGCATTGGGGAAAATTCCAAAGCCTTTGCTTTTGTTTACGTATGAGTATACTTTCGATTTCCGGTCGACGTCATCGGACAGAAAAAGTATGTAAAAACAACGCCGTCTAAAATCAAATAATGAAAAAGATCGCCTCCATACAGTATACCGTTATTTGATAGAGATTGCACAGTTGCCATATTCAATGCAAGGTATCATGATACCTGTTGAAATTTCTTAGAATTACGATTTTGTTTTTCGATGGAAATTCGTGGTAACGAGTGATTTGCGCATGTCTGTCGAGCATGGAAACCATCTTCAATAAAAAATGCAGACAGTGTTGTCCTTTTCCAAAATGTAGTCCTATCGCTGTATTCGAAAGTTTTTTGAATGCCTAGCTTTGTTCTTGGATATATGAAGCACATTTGGCCACAAGTTGTTCTGATGAAATATTATTTTATTAACAGTTCTGGTGCGAATACGGTAGCAGACTTCCAGGAACCAGTGGTGCCTACAGTCGACTCTATGGGTTGATTACATATGTGTTTCGTGTTCTATACATCCCAACCTTCATTTTGATGTATAATTTGTGTATATTTAATCTGAATTGAAGGAATAGGAGAGGTGAAAATTTCAAAATAAACAAAATTCCATTACTTATATAGGCCCTTAAGCTATGATCTGTGTGGTCGGGCTAGATTAATGGAACTATATTGATGGAATATTTCTGGTGGTCGGACATTGCTGTGTGATTGCTGTCTTGCATTGAGTACTTAGTGATACTGATGCATGTTGTTGTTTTGAAATTAGACTCAGTTTTCAATGGCAAAGTGAGATGGCTTTTCTTGGATGGATAGAATTGACGTACGGCCTCGTATGGGTGAGAATGTTTGACTGTGATAGATAATACCCTAAATATATGTAAGTGGGCCCTGTTTAGCACCTGGGTAATCGACTGTTCTAATATCGTCCTTTTGTAAATATTTCATCTAAAATTGTAAATAAATTTTGCAACATGTACCCGTTCTTATTTTGCCGGATGCAAAACGAACCCCATCACATGTAGTTTGTGACATACACTACAATGTCGAGTATCGTGCAGAAGACTCTGCCAAGTTGCAATGCATTTTCTTATAGTAATACCAACGGCATTCAAAATTTGCTACTCTCTGCCTATCCAGGCAGACAAAATCCTTTACAGGGCTAGAGGACTACCGAGTCACTCTGAAAACGCCTTGACATCTGCAACCTTGTGAAGCGACGATACCAATTCGCGTCGTCCAAGTCTAGTAATTTGATTAATTCTAGTTTTAGATCTTTTAAGGTGCTTTTGATTATTTTCGAATCCTGAGTTGAACGTGGCATTGTATACCCCGGCTTGTAGATGCAAAACAAGTCTGGGAGCGGTGGGGTAGGGTCTAAAATTACAAAGTGGAAATAACTTTCAAAACTTTACAAATACAAGAAACAGCGTTTGGGTCCACTTTTAATTTATTAATAGCCAACTGAGGGCTGAGGTCGCGATTGTAGGCCAACATGGCTAAAAATAGTTTTCTACATTTTTTAAAAGCACACGCTTTTTAACAATGTTTGCTGGTTAGGAACTCAGTGATAAGTCAATGATGTAAATAAAATGAGTTCTATTCCATTTCTCTATAAATTAAGAGTACAATTACAACGCACCCTCACAAGAACATAGAAGACAGCCCAATATTGTGAACTGACTGAAGATGACAGTAACTCAGAGTATCCCGCACAGACTACAGTTTACAGATATTTGAACATTTTGTTCGACTTCACTCTAGGCTATTTTTTTCAAATGTTATCTTTTTCGGGATTGGAGGAGGGGCGGATGGTGGTTAAAAAGTAAAGATGACATATGATTCTTCAAAAGGTGTTTGTTTCCAGAAATACTTGTCTAGCTTGATATTTTCACAAAGTGATTTCAACCAAATACAGACTATAGAAGAGGGTCACTCGGAACGCACAGTGATAAATCAGTTTTTCACAGTGTATGGAGTTGTAAAGGTTGGCGGTTTCTTTGTTCACCTGTTGGATTCAATCATTTTTGAGAACCTCAGATTACAGTACGAGATAGAACCTCAAACAGTTGCAACTGTCTCGGCATTATTCCTATTAATAATACATGCTTCTACCCTCTGGCATTATTTATTTAAAATCTCTGATGGTTTGTGCACAATAATGTCTAAAGTGATCTCATCACATCAGTACGGTGGCTGAATTTTAGGGTGATTTAGGACACTCAAATATTTATTTTTATCTCGTTATAACGAGATACGATCCGGCTTCATCATCTGCATGAATTAATTGTTTGTGAATTTAACAATCCCAATTTATACAAAAAGTTTAATCTTGACCGTAAGATAAAAAAAAATGGGAGATTTGAAACAGGCAGGAGCTATTTGCCACCCGGGGACATTCTGTTTAAAAAAAAAGCACCACCATAATGCTTCATTTGATAGCGCATTACCCCCACCCCCACCACCCGTTCCCATCACACACTGGGCGTGCTATCCCACCCCCTTCCAATATTACTGTCACGCCACTGAGTTCGACTATCCCCGCCCAATTTCCAATCTATCTAGGCCAAACCGAGATTCCTCCCCCTGTATGCACAAGTTTAAGTGTTTAAGGATAGTATTAGTGTCAGAGGCAAATTCGGACTAATATATAGACTATCCGATTGCAGGAGCCTGTATAGGTCTTGATGTCTTGGATATTTTCGACAATCTACTTTAAATTGAATAACACCAATAGAGACCATGAATTTAACTAAGTAACACAACATGACTATACCAATTTGGATCAGGAATTTGATTTTGCTATTCTTGTCAGTATAACGATATAGGGCCGTCGAGAGAATATCCGGGCCCCGGTCGAGAGACTATTCGGGTCCCAGGTAGTCCATGCTTGGACCCAAAGTCCGTAATCTAATTTTTTGGTGTGTCCTTCGGGACGTACCGCAACAAAAAATTATATTACGGACTTTGGGTCCAAGTTTGGGCTATATGCCCCTGGGTACTGGACGCCACGAGGCAGTGCGCATCACACTGTGGCGAGCTGGGGCGAGAACGAGAGAAGTGTCCCCTTCTCGTAGGTTGGGGTGGGTACGTGAACAGATTTCGTTTTTTGGGGATGTCAAAGGATGATGCTTTCTTGAGTTTGACTCATGACCATGAATACTTACTTGCGTGGGAGCCCGGAGAATTCACGTTACATTGAACTAGCCACCAGCAATCATGGTTTCAATTGCATGGGTGTGCTTGAGCTTGTACTCCAGCACGGAAGTGGGCGGCCAGGCGGGCCCCCATTAACGCCAGGCCCGGGTGTTATTACACCGGCTACCCCCCCCCCCCGCCCGCCTCGACGACTCCGTAACGATACCCACTCCCCGTTGTCCGATTCTTAGGAGTGTTGTCGATTTTCATCCATATCTGAAATGTTATCTCAGCTTTGAATTAATTTTGTCACCAACTAATGATAGATCATCTTATCTGAAGAGTTGTACTCCTCCCTTCAATCCATTGAACGTGGGGTTTCGACCCTGACTGTTGTACCCAGGGGCGTAGCAACGAACAGATATGAGGGGGGGGGGATCAGGTCGGATCCAAAGGAGACGCCAATCAAGCTTAAAATATGATGCGCACCATTATCCGAGCCGCGCAGCGGTGAGGTGTGTGTGTGTGGGGGGGGGGGGGGGGGGTATCCTCCTCTGGGCGGTGTGGGTTCGGGGGTCTCGGCTGGGAAAATTTTGGGGGCCAAAACTTGTTTTCTCGGCGATTCTGAGGCTTCAGTAACCGACTCCCCAGGTGGGGACCTCTGAACACTGTAAGTTCGAATTCTCTGCTCCTTTCATTATCTACGGTGTCTGATTTAGGACACTCAAATATTTATTTTTATCGATAAAAATAAATATCTGACAGGACTTGCATTTTCACCAGACCTATCAGCCCAGGCCTGGTAATCAGCCTCAAAACATTTCTCAAGGCTGATCAGTCAGCCTGTCGCCAATCTGTCAAGACGGCAAATGCACCTGCCACAGTTTATGTAATCTGCAAAGTCAGCCCTGAACAGTACCATTCAGGCCCGGTGGCCATTTTTACTTGGCCTATTCACCAGCCTGGCCACGGTTGTAAAATGCAAGCCATGATTTGTGTGTCCTAAATCAGCCACCGTAATTCTCAGCTTCGCCTCTAAATGTATTCGTGTTGTCCACCTCTTCTTTTGTGTACGTTTTTGGACTGACTTCAAACATCTCCAAGAGTTTAATCACAACCTGGGTTAATAGTTTTTGAAAACAAAATTGGAGGGGGGGGGGGGTAAATACCCCCTCCCCGGTTTTTACGCCACTGGTTGTACCCATATTTGATAGTGTATGGTTCTGTGAAAACATTCAAGTCGCGCAGCTTATTTCAAAATCACAAATAAAACATATCATATGAACAATTGTGGTGTCATTGTGTATAACATAAGCGATTACGATGCGTGCATCATTGAACAAATCAAAGGCTGATGTGGGTGCGGGTGGGGGGGGGGGGGGTGGTATTCACATGCTCATGTTATAGAAAGTTCCTCGATAGCATAGAAAGCCCATTCCAAATATGGGGCACATTGTATTCGGTGGAGACTAAAGTTATATATGTAATCGAAAAGGGATGTCGCTGCATTGTGAGTAAGTAGAAAGTTCCGCGAGAATATCACCTCCATTTGGAACATGTTTCCCAATAATTTACAAAAAAGGTTTATAGTTTATAAAAACAATTCAGTGTGAATTCTCTAAGCGTGATACAATGGGGTATTCTGCAGATATCCGTCGCAGTGGCGTAGGAATCTGTACGAGGGTAAGGGAGGGGGGTATTTACTCCCCCCCCCCCACACCCAAGAAAAAGAAAAGTTGTCATAATATAAATTATCAACCCATGGTCTCGAGTAAACTCTAGGCGATGTTTGAAGTCAGTTCAAAACAAAACACAGACGAAGAGGTTAACCAAACTGAGGAATTTAAAAGCGAGTCTGATAACGAAAGGAGCAGAGAATTCGATTTTGCAGTGTCCAACAGTCCTCACCGCTGACAGCCATTAGTAATCTCCCCTTTGTTCATTGATAATTCAAAATAGCGGCAGCCGATAACCGCTTTTTGGTGAAAGATTGAGTGTTGCAAGTCCATATTTGGTCTGAAGTGCAGGTTAGACAGCTTAATGGCTTCATATTCTGCGGATGTGTGTCATGTTATCTTCGAAACGACACTATTTGGTCTGGATGAATTTGCCATGTTACAATTGATGGTAGAGAGTCTGAAGGCACTCTCCCATGAATTGTAACAAGGCAAAGACACGTGAACACATTGTGAAAATTCTCTCATTTAATTTTGATGGCTGTTATTAGGAACCCCAAGCGGGCCGTAGGCCCGCAAAGGGTTCCACATACCCAGTCAGATAAATGTGTTTCAGAACAGAATTCTCTATAGCCGTGAATGTGATTTTTGAAGTGAACAGTAAATTTCAGTGAAAAAAACACGTAACTTCCGGTGTCGAATTGCCCATACAATTGCAATTGGCCTGTCCCCCTCTGGGAATCAAATGTTTTTTGTTTCGCCTCAAAGCTTTGCGTGATACATTGACCTACATATCTACACTTCAGGGGTAACCAGGCCTTCTCAACCGAGAACTGCGACAAATCAGCGGCCGGCCAAAGTGTTACTATTATTACTCGAGTTCTGTCCTTCTGGAGGTTTGTCAATATGCTCAGCTGATGATCTTGTCATTTCAGATCGAACTCTCAGCCCTGATTTCGTTGCAGCTTGTCTGCCAGTGATAACCTCAATCGAAGAAAACGTACATATAACCGATAATATAACTGATAATTGTTGTTATATTGGTGCGATTGTATACAGATTTGCATTGACACGTACCTCGTGAAATATCAAGATGAACAGAAACTCAGTTGTTCAATTATCCGAATGTTAAGGTGTTGTAAAAGTAAGGAAAAGTTTGCTGGAAAAAGGGTATACGGACGTTTCGTCCACAAGCCGAATCGTCCGCTTGTCAAGGAAAATATTGTCTGCACATTTTCTACATTTCGAACAAGACACCCACCCCCTACTAACGTGTGACATTTCCCCAGATTAAGCCCAATATTCTCACATATAAAGCCTCCTGATGTTGTATTTATGTTAAGAGTGTGATGTACAACATCATCTTTAAGGTTTGAAACACAAATGATGTCATATTTATTTATTTATTTATTGATGTTTTTAAGGTCACATAATGATGTCATATATTGGCTGATATATTGATATGTTTTTTAAAAAATTGCACAAGTTGGAAATGCACATTTTTGGTGCACTCAAGAGACTCACCCACCCCCACATCACGTCTTGCAAATTTTTGGTCCCAGGACCCCCTCCCCCTGGAATAATTGCAAAATTATAAGATTATGTTACGGAACTTAATATAACAAGTTTTGATGCATTTCTTAATTTAATTATAACACGTTTTGATGAGTTTCTTAATATTATTAATTCCTATAATACATTTGCTAATAATTTTGTGATTATTCATTGTAAAGCATCGGTGATGCTCTTCCAAGAATAATTGCAAAATTATAAGATTATGTTGCAGAATTTAATAAACCATAAATTTTGATGCGATTCTTAATATAATTAATTCTTATAATGCATTTGCTAATAATTTTGCTATTATTCATTGTAAAGAGACGGTGCGCCTCGATGAATACTTGCAAAATTATAAGATTATGTTGCAGAACTTAATATAACAAATTTTGTTGCATTTCTTAATATAATTAATTCTTATAATACTTATGCTAATAATTTTGCAATTATTCACTGTAAGGTGCCGGTGGAGCTCTTCAATGAAAAATTGCAAAATTATGAGATTATGTTGTGGAACTTATTATAACGTACATATACTTTAAGAACTTTTACTGTAATAATATAATTTTTATTGGTAATCCATTGAATAAACAGTAATTAAAATTTATTAGATGGCTGGATGGTTTATTTTGTTCTGACACTTCTGTTTTCAGAATTTCATACACATATATGAAATTTAATGCAAGGAGGTACATTAAGATATATTACAATGGAGGTACATTAAGATATATTACAATAGGTAATATACAATAAATTATACAATAAAATTATTAAATAAATAAAAAATGATTCGCAATGCAATACTTGAATACTTTTCCCCAGCGAATGAGTTTCGGTCGTGTTGGGTATAATTGTAGAGGACGACTTGGGTAAAATTGCAGCGGACGATTTGGTTAGCAGACGAAATGGGTGTAATTCGAAAAAGTGATACTGATAGGTTGCTTTCAGTCCCGTTAGAAACCAAAACAAAGTAATAATGTGTTACTTTTTGGTGCATCTGTATTTCTGAACAGTGCTTCGTAGTTTCAAAAACTAAAAAATGGAAAATAATAACCCTTTTGGATATTTACCATCATTGAAAATGGCATGTCATCTTTTTTTCGGGAACTGGGGGAATCTTCAGCCTGGGGAGAACTAGGCCCAGGGAAGAATCATCCAAAAGAAAAGCAGTACACATCTGTTGGGATATTTTAGATACGCTACGATATTCGTTTTAACTCCTGAAAATAATTCTTAAAAAAAATCTTAATAGATTGTTCAATATTTATTGAAAAAATATTAATATAATATATCGTCGAGCAATTATCTCTGCAGTAAATTCACATTCAATGTGTTCTGTAATAGGGCCTAATTAACGTCTCTCATCTGTTAGAATGATATCCAATCACTTCGGCTCCAAGTCATTCCGTCCTCTGGTCAATTCGACCTCAAAGTCATCTCTGTCCTAGTCACTTTGGTCCCTTGGTCATTTCGGCACCATTTTAAGTGTAGAGATCTTAAAGATCAGTGCATAGTTCATGTTTAGAAGTAATGGGTAATTACCTTTATTAAGTAATGTTCAGTTATTTGTATCTACTCAGTGTACAGAACAGTTATACATGACATTAAAAAGTATCCATGTGTTCAATTTTACATACATTTAAGATGCTATCTGTATAAGTAAGAGAAATTATTTTACTTTGAAATTTTGCAAAGTACCAGAATATGCAGTCATTTATTCAAACCAGTTTGAGGTTCACAGGGTTTCTTTTTCTTTTTTTTTCCGAAACAACCACCAAACTGCGATTTTGATACTACCATAAATATGTTCACATTTTCTAAAACACAGAGCAGAATCCTTGTAGTTATGCGCAATTCCTAGTCCCCTTCCAGTTCGATGTCCACGGGGGTCTGATCCCAGTGCCCCACTTCCAAGGCGTACACTCAAACCAAATCACATTACTTACCCTCGCTTCCGGCTCTCATAGATTCATAAGCAAATAAAATTATTCAGGTCACAAGTGATTTCAAATCCCACATAGTCCATGTGCTTCTTCGACATGCTGAAACTTTTCTTTTATTTATTCATCATGAAAGAAAATCTACTAGACATATATCATGTATACCTGAATATCTAATTGAGAGATATGTTGAAAAAAAATTAAATAGAAAAATGTTAAAATTCAAACAATATTTGAAAATATTTAAAGAGGCCGAAATGACCTGGTATATTGGGGCTGAATTGACCTGAGGCTGTGATGACTGGGGCCTAAATGACTTGGGGCCAAAGTGACTGCAATTCGTGAGAATTGCATCCAAACTGACCTCCAACAATTTGACCCAAACTGGATACTAATCTAACCCAAACCATCCTTTGGCAATTTGCCCCAAACTGTTCTCCAGAATAGGGGCACATGATTCTTATTGATTTATTTATTGGGGTTTAATGACACTTCGATAGCCAGGGCCACTTCATGTCGGACAGTTTTACAGGTGGGAAAAGCCAGAGAGAACCACAGAGCAATTACAAACATCTAACGTACAAACAGCACACATGCTGGGTTAGCATTGGTTGAAGACAAGTGTACGATTGACATGCAATATGCCTTGGTACACAATGGCACTACGTGGGCAGTGGGAATGAAGTGTATTGCCCAAGGAAACAAAGTGGTTGCCACAGGTGGTATTTGATAAAGGACCCTTTGGCTTGCAGCCTTCACCTCTAAGTACTGAGCCCTTTAACCTTCAAAACTATATAGTACCAGCTAAAACATTTTGTAGAATGACCACATGAAAATTTCACAAGTACATAGTTTCATTATTAGTTTGTGATATTTGTTTTTGCTGTACAGTGGAACCCTGTTAATTGAAGAGCCACTTTGCCAATAACATTATTCAATTAGCAGGAGTATTCAATTAACAGGGATTGTGTCACTTTCCTGTATTCCAGAGATAAACTTAACATTTATTCTATTATATTTTGTTTGACAGAGCTCCATGAGCTCTGTCAAACAAGATATAATAGATTAAATGCCTGTATTGAATGCACTGAGGCCAAATTGGTCTATAACCAAAGGAAAACTGGGAAGAGTCAGAGCAATTTCTCAACATGTTACAAGATTTTTTATTCAATTAACAGGAGATTACTCTATAACCTGTATTCAATTACCAGGTCAAATTTGTACTGGAGGTAAATGGTTTTGTGGTGGGAAATTATATTCTATTAACAGGGATACAGTTAAAACTAGAAGTCCTAACATGAAATGCGCACAAATAGCATGTCGATTTGCGCGTTAATCTACGCGTTATGACCATAGTAAGGCTATCATATTCTATACATATGGCCTCTGCCAGGTCCATTGGCAGAAACATTGCCTGTGTTTACTATGAGTAATCAGGAGAACCTGCCATGCTTTGGATGCCATTCGATATGGCAATTGCGTGCAATTAAGCCTAGATAAGCGCACAATTCGGGACAGGATTTCTAGTTTCAACTGTATACAATTAAGATATATCCAATTAAGTGGGCACAACTGTATAACCCCCCCCCCCCCCCCCCCCCCACACACACACACACCCCAATCAAAACCATCATTCAAAGGTCTTGGATTCAGCAAATTTGATTTCTTTATTTATTGGGTTTAACAACAATTTTTACAGCCAGGGCCACCCAACAGTTTTACTGGGGGAGGAACCCAGCCTGAGCACCCAGAGAGAACTACCGAGCAACATTGACAAGCAACTGTCAGCTTCTCAACATTGTAACTCCAAGCAAGCAGGGTTAGCATTGGTTGAAGACAAGTGCGCCATCGATGTGCAGTACGCCTTATTTCAGTTGCCGCAATTGGGACTCAAGCTGAGAACCTCTCACAGCTTGTTTTGGGAAGTTTTTTTTGTTTGTTCCAGCTTCATTAAGGTTTGTTTCATATCGCACTTGTAATTTTGTCATAATTAGTAATCATAAATCCTTAACATAAAACAATAGAAAAAATGCATAGAATATTTTAAAAAAAAAAATTCTGTGAGGATTTGACCTCAAGAGGTCAAATCCTCACACGACTGAGACCGAATATTCTAAGAAAAAGTATGAGGGCTGAATCTTCCTGTGACTGAATCTTCATGAACCCCTTTTTTCAAACTAAATTGCCCATTACTTATAAAGCACCATAACTAAGGCAAAAACAATACTATGAAATTTCCAAGTCTGAAATTCTATAAATTCCAATTAAATTTACACAAATTATATAGCAAAATGAAGGATGTGGTGTATAGTATGTGTGCATCTCACACACTGACACACAGTCGCCATCAGACATCAGCGGATCCTGAAAGTGTGCTATCGGTACCATATCTGTACCATAATTGATAATAATAAAATAATACTTCATAAGAACAACAAACACAGGAATTCAAAATGCAGCCTCAAGGCAGCATGGTGGTGAATGCCAATGCTGTCCCATTGTCCTTGAAAAGGGGAGTCCTTTACAAAATAGGTTTTTGTTTTGTGATACTCTGGATACTCCCCATTTTTAGCTCAGCTTTGACAAAGTCATATTTAAGGTTGTGTCATAGCCCGTTGTCCGTCTGTTTGGGAACAACAATTCAATACGACTCGGTCTTCCGTCTGTTTGGGAACAACAATTCAATACGACTCGGGCTAGAGGTTGTATTTATGAACTGATCTTTACAAAACTTCTTGGGTACCTTTGTTATCACCGTGGGACGAGAACGAGTGTTTTTGGGTGCGGTCCAAAATGCAAGATGGCCTCCAGCAGCCATTTTGTACAGAAACTAGTGCAATCAGTTTTTTGTACAGAACTTCTGTATGAAAGTTCTGATTTGAACAAATTTTTGTATGAATGTTTAGTAACATGGAGTACATCTCATATAATACAGGTTTTTTTCTCGTGCTGAAATTATGCAAATTAGATGAACTTTAATTTATTCAGTGCTACTTACATGTATACCCAGTAACAGACATGTTAACCTCCCAAAATTTTTTTCAGGGAGATTGAAGAAAATTTTCAGGGAGATGACATGATTTTCAGGGAGATTTTTTTTGCGCGTAGAAACCATGTGTGGATCGATCAATTTTAAATATAAATTAATACCAAATACCCCCCCCCCCCCCCCCACACACACACACACATAACAGGAAACAGCCCAACAACAATACATCAAAGGAACATACGTCAACGTTCTACTAACTGGTGGTGAGTGACCCAGACCTGTTAACCTCTGAGGTGACTGTCAGTGGGATTTTGATGAGCTCCCAGTGAGACTCGGACGCTTGTCAGTGAGATTTTTGCACGTGGGCAGCACAACAATAATTTCCATGTTACCCCCCCCCCCCCCCCCCCCCCCCCCCACACACACACACATACATTAAACATTCCATCCTAATGTGTTTTATTTGAACAATTTGTCCTTTCAAAAGCCAAATCATAGAAATATAGAGAAAAACAGAAATCAGAAATATGGATGTGGTCATGTCCCAATATCTGAGCTTGTTCCAATGACATCCATATTTCAATGGTTTTATGTACAAAATGTTTGGAGATATTACTGGGCCAGTAAGTGCACATGCCAATACGGCTCGGGCTAGGCTGTATTTATGAACTGATCTTCATGAAACTTCTTGGGTACCTTTGCTATCACCTTGGGATGAGAATGAGTTTTTCGGTGCGGTCCAAAATTCAATATGGCTACCAGTGGCCATTTTGTACCGAAATTAGGTACAATCATTTTTTTGTACAGAACTTCTATACAACTTGGGCTAGAGGCCGTAATTATGAATCGATCTTTACAAAATTTCTTGGGTACCTTTGTTATCACCAGGGGGTTAGAATGAGTGTTTTTGGGGGGAGTCCAAAATTCTAGATGGCCGCCGGCAGCTATTTTGTACTGAAAATGAAATTACTGCAATCAGTTTTTTTGTACAGAACTTCTGTATGAAAGTTCTGATTTGAATAAATTTGTGTATGATTGTTTAGTAACATGGAATACATCACATAAAATACAGGTTTTTTCCTTGTACAGAAATTATGCAAATTAGACAAACTTTGATTTATTCAGTACTACTTATACGCAGTAAGTACACATGTCAATACGGCTCGGGCTAGGGCTGTAGTTATGAACCGATCTTCACCAAGCTTCTTGGGTACATTTGTTATCGCCTAGGGACGAGAATGAGTGTTTTGGGGTGCGATCCAAAATTCAAGACGGCTGCGAGAGGCCATTTTGTACCAAAATTAGATACAATCAGTTTTTTGTACACAATTTCTATACGGCTCAGGCTAGAGCCCGTATTTATGAACCAATCTTTACGAAACGTCTTGGGTGCCTTTGTTATCACCGTGGGATGAGAGCGAGTGTTTTTGGGTGCAGTTCGAAATTCAAGATGGCCACTAGCAGCCAATTTGTACTAAAATTAGTGCGATCAGTTTTTTGTACAGAACTTCTGTATGAAAGTTCTGATTTGAATAAATTTTTAGTATGAATGTTTAGTAACATGGAATACATCACAAAAAATACTGTATAATACAGGTTTTTTTCTCTTGCAGAAATTATGCAAATTAGATGACCTTTGATTTATTCAGTGCTTCTTATACACTGTAAGTGCACATGTCAATACGCTAAGGCTGGAGGCTGTATTTATGAACCGATCTTCATGAAACTTCTTGGGTACCTTTGTTATCACCTTGGGATGAGAACAAGTGTTTTTGGGTGCGGCCCGAAATTAAAGATGGCTGCCGGCTTTCACACTGTTGCTTACTGAGGTGAAGTCACTTTACCATTATCAAGCGACCTACTAAATACCAAAGGGAAGATTTTTCAGTGCAGTCTTATTACTTCAGTGCCCATAATTCTCAAATATGGCATTAAAACCAATCACATATTTATACTGCTTAAATCTATTCACATAATCAGAAAACACCATCAGGGTTGCATTAGCTCAGTAGGTAGAGGTGCAGACTGCAAGCCGAGAGATCCTCGGTTCGAATCCACCTGCGGCAACAGCTTTGTGTCCTTGGGCAAGACACTTCACCCCCACTACCCATGTGGGGGCAAGGTATGCTGTGTACTAAGGCATACTGCATGTTCTTGGTGCACCTGTCTTCGAACAAGGCTAACCCAGCTTGTGTAGTATGTTGGGGAGCTCACAGTTGCTTGCCATTGCTCAGTGGTTCTCCTGGGGTACTCTAGTTTCCTCCATCCATAAAACTGCCATGGTCACAATAAGCTGTTGTGCAAATAAATGTGACCTTAAACACCAATAAATAAATAATAAAAAGAACACACCACCTCATACCCGTTTAGACTCTCCAGTTTTCATTCACCTTGGTATCCCTCGGTTTGCCTTGGTGTTTAGTATGCCCGCCAGAAAAGGAGTGATTTCTTTTTCTAAAAGAGCAAAACAAGAAACAGTAATTTTTAACAGGTAGTAACGAAATAATTTTCATGAAGCGCAAAATTTTATCTTAGTTAATAGCTGAAAAAACGCAGGGTGATATTTACAAATCTTATTTTATTACTGGCACCAGGTACTGGTAATGAAAATTGCTGTTTGTCATCAATACTTGATCAAGTTTCTGACAAAGCACATTATACTATTCCAGTATGTTAGCGACTGGACATAAGCGCACAATTTGATGTTGGTTTACCACTATATACTGGTGCTTAGCCAGGAAATCTAAGTTACATGTAGGAGCAAGAGTAATATCTAGTGGGAGTGGGGCCGGGTAATAAAGAATATGATGCACAGAATCACCTGAGCCACATAGCAGTGAGATAGGGGCGAGGACAAGAGGGTGTGTGACCCTCTCATCAGTGGAGGGGTCAGGTGCACCTCCCCCCCACCCCCCAAAAATTATTTGAAATTCAAGACAGTAAAACACAATTACCTTGACTCTGTGTCCATTTGTGTCCATAAGTTGCGAACAAGCATAAATATCTAGATATTAAAATGTCTTTTGGGATGTTCATTATATGGGTTAACAGGAGAGAGGAGTGGGGGCATGAATGAAATTGGGGACCGAATATTCTCAGAAAAAGTATGAGGGCTGAATCTTCCTGTGACTGAATATCCATGAACCCCTTTTTTCAAACTAAATTGCCCATTACTTTTTAAGCACCATAACTAAGGCAAAAACAATACTAGGAAATTTACAAAGTCTGAAATTCTATAAATTCCAAATAAATTTACACAAATTATATAGCAAAATGAAGGATGTGGTGTATAGAACCCCAAAAGTATGTGTGCACCTCACGCACTGACACACAGTCGACATCAGACATCAGCGGTTCCTGAAAGTGTGCTATCGGTACCATATTTGTACCATAACTGATAATAATAAAATAATATTTCATTAGAACAACAAACACAGGAATTCAAAATGCAGCCTCAAGGCAGCATGGTGGTGAATGCCAACACTGCCCCATTGTCCTTGAAAGGAGGAGTCCTTTACAAATAGGTTTTTGTTTTGTGATACTCTGGACACTCTCCATTTTTAGCTCAACTTTGACAAAGTCAAATTTAAGGTTATGTCATGGCCCGTTGTCCGTCTGTTCGGGAACAGCAATTCAATACGGCTCGGGCTAGAGGCTGTATTTATGAACAGATCTTTACGAAACGTCTTGAGTCCCTTTGTTATCACGTGGGACGAGAACGGGTGTTTTTGAGTGCAGACCAAAATTCAAGATGGCCTCCAGCAGCCATTTTGTACAGAAATTAGTGCAATCAGCGTTTTTGTACAGAACTTCTGTATGAAAGGTCTGATTTGAATAAATTTTTGTATGAATGTTTAGTAACATGGAGTACATCACATATAATACAGGTTTTTTTCTCGTTGTGAAATTATGCAAATTAGATGAACTTTAATTTATTCACTGCTACTTACATGTATACCCAGTAAGTGCACATGTCAATACGCCTCGGGCTAGGCTGTGCAGTATTTATGAACTGATCTTTATGAAACTCTTTGGGTACCTTTGTTATCAACTTGGGATGAGAATGAGTCTTTTTGGGTGCAGTCCAAAATTCAAGATGGCTACCAGTGGCCATTTTGTACTGAAATTTGGTACAATCAGTTTTTTGCACAGAACTTCTATATAACTTGGGCTAGAGGCCGTATTTATGGACCAATCTTTACGAAATTTGTTGGGTACCTTTGTTATCACCATGATGTTAGAATGAGTGTTTTTGGGGGGAGTCCAAAATTCTAGATGGCTGCCGGCAGCTATTTTGTACTGAAATTACTGCAATCAGTTTTTTGTACGGAACTTCTGTATGAAAGTTCTGATTTGAATAAATGTTTGTATGATTGTTTAGTAACATGGAATACATCACATAAAATACAGGTATTTTTCTTGTACAGAAATTATGCAAATTAGATGAACTTTGATTTATTCAGTGCTACTTATACACAGTAAGTACACATGTCAATACGGATTGGGCTAAGGGCTGTATTTATGAACGGATCTTCACCAAGCTTCTTGCATACCTTTGTTATCACCTAGGGACGAGAACGAGTGTTTTGGGGTGCGATCCAAAATTCAAGATGGCTGCCAGTGGCCATTTTGTACCAAAATTAGATACAATCAGTTTTTTGTACACAACTTCTATACGGCTCAGGCTAGTGGCTGTATTTATGAACCGATCTTTACGAAACGTCTTTGGTACTTTTGTTATCACCGTGGGATGAGAGCGAGTGTTTTGGGGTGCAGTTCGAAATTCAAGATGGCCACTAGCAGCCAATTTGTACTAAAATTAGTGCGATCAATTTTTTGTACAGAACTTCTGTATGAAAGTTCTGATTTGAATAAATTTTTGTATGAATGTTTAGTAACATGGAATACAGTTAAAACTAAAAGTCCTGTCCTGAAATGTGCACAAATAGCACATCGATATGCGTGTTAACCTACGCGATATGACCATAGTAAGGCAATCAAATTCTGTAAATATGGCCTGTGCACAAGCAATGTTTCAGCCAATGGACCTCCGGGTAACCCGGCGGTCCATTGGCAGAAACATTGCCCGTGTTTGCTATAAGTAACCAGGAGAACCTGCTGTGCTTTGGATGCCATTCGATATGACAATTGCGTGCAATTCATACGCGCAATTAAGCCTAGATAAGCGCACAGTTCATGACAGGACTTCTAGTTTTAACTGTACATCACAAAAAATACTGTATAATACAGGTTTTTTTCTCTTGCAGAAATTATGCAAATTAGATGACCTTTAATTTATCAGTGCTACTTATACACTGTAAGTGCACATGTCAATACGCTAAGTCTGGAGGCTGTATTTATGAACCGATCTTCATGAAACTTCTTGTGTACCTTTGTTATCACCTTGGGATGAGAATGAGTGTTTTTTGGGTGTGGCGGCCCGATATTAAAGATGGCTGCCAGCTTTCACACTGTTGCTTACTGAGGTGAAGTCACTTTACCATTACCAAGCTACCTACTAAATACCAAAGGGAAGATTTTTCAGCACACTCTTATTGCTTCAGCACCCATAATTCTCAAATATGGCATTAAAACCAATCACATACATGCACTAGTACTGCTTAAATCTATTTACATAATCAGAATACACCATCAGGGGTGCATTAGATCAGTAGGTAGAGGTGCAGACTGCAAGCCGAGAGATCCTCGGTTCGAATCCCACCTGCAGCAACAGCTTTGTGCCCTTGGGCAAGACACTTCACCCCCACTACCCATGTGGGGGCAAGGTATGCTGTGTACTAAGGCGTACTGCATGTTCTTGGTGCACCTGTCTTCGAACAAGGCTAACCATGCTTGTGTAGTATGTTGGGGAGCTCACAGTTGCTTGCCATTGCTCAGTGATTCTCCTGGGTCCTCTAGTTTTCTCCATCCATACAACTGCCATGGTCACAATAAGCTGTTGTGCATATAAATGTGACCTTAAACACCAATAAATAAATAATAAAAAGAACACGCCACCTCATACCCGTTTCTCTCCTGTTTTCCTTCACCTTGGTATCCCTCGGTTGCCTCGGTGTTTAGTATGCCCGCCAGAAAAGGAGTGATTTCTTTTTCTAAAAGAGCAAAACAAGAAACGGTAATTTTTAACAGGTAGTTACGAAATAATTTTCATGAAGCGCACAATTTTATGTTAGTTAATAGCTAAAAAAAATGCAGGGTGATATTTGCAAATCTTATTTTATTACTGGCACCAGGTACTGGTAATGAAAATAGTTGTTTCTCATCAATACTTGTTCAAGTTTCTGACAAAGCTCATTATACTATTCCAATATGTTAGTTACTGTAGATAAGCACACAATTTGATGTTTGTTTACCATTATACTGGTGCTAAGCCAGGATATCTAAGTTACATGTAGGGGCAAGAGTAATACATGTATCTAGTGGGAGTCATAAAGAATATGATGCACATAATCACCTGAGCCACATAGCAGTGAGATAGGGGTGAGGACAAGAGGGTGTGTGACCCTCTCATCAGTGGAGGGGTCTGGTGCACCCCCCCCCAAAAAAAAAAAAAAAAAAAAAAAAAAAACAAAAAAACAACAAAATTTGAAATTCAAGACAGTAAAACACAATTACCTTGACTCTGTGCTGCTGTGTACTGGTCACTTTCTGTGGGTGGGCAATATGTCTGCGGATGCAATGATATTAGTTTTCAAACATTGTTTACAGCAATAATCATCAAAAATTTAATTAATGAACCACAGGATACAATTTGGTGCTTCGTTAATTAAAATTTTATTGATGATGATTTTCTATTACCTGGAAAAAACATGCATGGACATCATGCACTGCCCATGCAAGGATTATGACCAGCAACTGTACTGTATGTCTGTGTCAGTGCTATGAGCATGAACTAATCTAAATGGGTGGGTGTGTTTACAAATATTCATATTTTTTAACACCTGATAACAAAGTAATATAAGTTTATAAACAACCACACAATTGACTTTTAATTACAATACTCCTAATTCCTATTAAACATATATGAATGTTTATTAATTTTGTGGAATTTTTACACTGTGTATGAGGCTTATTTGGGCCTGTATGTTTGTTAAAATTGCCCTTCCACTACGGAGGACTTTTTGAAATCAGTCTACACTGGATTGTGTGGTATTCCTTTGTGTAAGACAGTGTATTCATTGTAATAATATTCATGCATAAGTTCATGTTCTTGGTTTGTTTTAGGCCTCATAATCTACAGAATAGCTTGGATGGAGGTGTATTCCATCACTTGAGTGCAAGAAGGCTTTGCAATGCTACATTTATAGCATAAACCTTGTTGCACTCCAGGGACAAATTTATCAATTTTAATAACATGGGTAAAATATCGGACATGAACCGTTTAATTTTTTTTTTTTTTTTTTAGCTCACTTCGACAAAGTCTAGCAGGGCTTATCTAATCACTCTCCATCCATTGTCCATCCATCTGTCATCCATCAACACCATGTTTTGGTCAATTCAAGTTAAAGTTTGTGTGAGTAATGGTACCAAATGGGTATTACATTTTACTTTAACTCAACATGCCCAGCCCCATAGGGAGGGGGTGGGGTAAAATGCTCCCAAAATATTTTAAAAATCTTATGAACCAGTGGGTACAGTGACTTTATATTCGTTATGGAACTACCTGTTGAGGTGTAGAATCACGCTTGTTCAAACGTACTTTGTGAAGCAATATTTGGCTTTGTAATGGCAGTGGATTATGACCAGCAAAATCCATTTCTATTTTCCGAACCGATGGTCCGATTTGAATGAAATTCAGTATCGTGGTAATATTGGGTCATAAGTACTTACCTCATGCCAAAAAAACCCCCTGCATCCCCATGGGAACCCCAGGAGCAAAAAATAGAAATGTTTTCAAACTCCCATGTTTCCCAAACCACTTGGAACAGAGAACTGTTATGTGGTATGAAGCATCCTTAGAACCAGTAGAATTGAATGGTAAAAAAAAATGCCCTCTGTTGTTGTTAGAGAGTTCAGCAGAGGGCATCAGAATAATGTTGGCACAGCATTTTTGCAAACATTTTAGAAAATCTTTTCTCAAGAACCAATGTTCAGAATCTTTTGATATTTGGTATACAGCATCCATAGAGGGGTCAGATACAAGTTTGTTAAAATGAAGCCCATTCGTTCATATTTGGACTCAATGCAGGAGCCCAAATTATATGGGGAATTTTCTTTAAAAATCTTCTTCAAAACCACGAGTCAGAATTTTTTAATGTTTGATACCCTCATTGTAATGATGGTCAGATTCAAGATTGTTCAAACCAAGTCCCTATGTTAATATTTGGGCTTCCTTTGGTAGCCCAAATTTAACTTAGGGCTGTATGGGGAAGTTTTTTTAAAAAATCTTCTTCTTCAGATCCACCATTCAGAATGCTTTCGTATTTGGTGTACAACATCTCTAAGGGGGGAGGGGTGGGGGTGAGATTCAAGTTTCTTCAAATCGGGTCTGTAGGTTAAAGTTTGGGCTCAGTATGGTAGCCCAAATTTTAACTTTGTGCAATATGAGGAAATTTCTTTAAAATTTTGTCCACCAGTCAGAATGCTTTCATATTTGGAATACAGCATCTCTAAGGAGATCAGATTCAACTTTGTTCAAATCGAGTGCCTGGGTTGATATTTGAGCTCCCTATGGGAGCCGGAATTGGCCAAGTAGCTGAAGAATTAGACATTTTTTATTCAGTACCCTCAAGAGGTGAAGAGTAATCTACATAGGTTGTATCAAGGTGCTTGAGAGGGGAGCTCCACATTTTACATCATAATCAACTAAAGAAAAGGCATGATGCTTGGACTGTTTTTGTCACTCCTGAGGGGCTCAAAGATTTGCAGTGTATCCTATGGAGATGGATTGCTTAATGTAGATTCATTCTTGGACTCTTATATCGTGTTCTGTTCTCTGTTTATATCGTGTTCTGTTCAAGGTGAGCGCTTCAGGCCCTGTGGGGCCTCTTGTTTATTTATTTATTTATTTATTGGGTTTTAACAACACTTTCGAAAGACAGCAGCTACAAGTTTCTTCTCTCCTTGAACCAAGCATCTCGCCCAACTGCAGCACTCATGGTCCACTGAGTTTTTAGCTCACCTGACTTTCAGTCAGGGTGAGGTGTAGTGATCACTTGTCGTCCGTCGCCCGTGAACATGGTGTTTGCGTCTTCTCCTCCAAAACTGCTGAACTGATTAATCATTTAAGTGAAATGTGAGATGCTTGTTTGTTTTGACATTGCATTTTGATTTTGCTTAAATCAAGTTGCCCTGCCCCCAGTAGGGCCATGCCCCAAAATTTTGCCTAAATCTTAAAAAAATCTTCTCGTGAACCAGGAGTAGCAGAGATTCGATATGTGGTGTGCTGCTTCCTTTTGAGGTGTAGACTCAGTTTTGTTCAAGAGAAGTTTGTGGGTCTTTATTTGCCTTCATTATTGGAGGGCATGTATTTTTACCCCGCCCAAAATGTCTGTTTTTCGAACCAAGAGGCTGATTTGAACCAAATTTAATTTTTGGTTTTATTTGATCATAAGTAATTAATTTATGCCCCAAAATATTTTCCCATCCCCCCCCCCCCCCCATCCCCCCATGGGAATTGCAGGAGCTAAAAATAGAACAAAATTCAAAACGCACATATCTCCAAAACTACAGTTAAAACTAGAAGTCCTGTCATGAAATGTGCACAAATAGCACGTTGATATGCGCGTTAATGTGCGTGTTATGGCCCAATTAAAGCTATCATATTCTGTACATATGGCCTGTGCACAGGCAATGTTTCAGCCAATGGACCTCCGGGTAACCCGGAGGTCCATTGGCAGAAACAGTGCATGTGTTTGCTATGAGTAACCAGGAGAACCTGCCGGGCTTTGGGTGCCATTCGATATGGCAATTGTGCGCAATTCCAACGCGCAATTAAGCCTAGATAAGGACACTATTCGTGACAGGACTTCTAGTTTTAACTGTACATGGCACTGAGAATTCTTATTTGGTGTGAAGCTTCCTTGGGACCAACAGAATGGAATGGTCTAAGCAATTTTCTGTCTGGTCAATCATGGGATACTTTTTCGTGACTTTGAAAAAATGCTTAGTCAGCATTCTGTAACACTGTGGGTAATGAAGAAAGCATTTAAGACTCTTCTTCACCCAATTCACTCCTCCAAAACCTTTCAGATTTTACATATACCATCTTTGAAGATTTTTTTACACGTTTATTGAAATCAAATCCCTGGGTCCATATTTGGCCTCTATGGGAGTCCAAATGTTGAAATTAGTGCAGTATGAGGAATATTCTTTAAAAATCTTTTTCTTCAGACCCACCAATCAGAATCTTTTGGTATTTGCTATGCACCATCATAAGGCGGGTGAGATTTATGTTTCTTCAAGCCAAGCCTATATTTTGGCTCACCAGGGTTTTGCAAATTGCGAGAACGGTGATTTCATTCCTCTGATGTTCTTGCAAATGCTTGTTAAGAAGATCCATATTTACCATTCCCCCAAAATTATAAGCATTTTTTCATCAGATAAAATTTAATAAAATTAAATTAATTTTAGAGCAATTATTAGGTAGCTGAATAATTGCTGTACCGTTGACCATTTATATAATTAAAACTTTACTCAGCATAATGGACAAAACCGGGCAGCGCCATATACAAACATGTCCATTCAAATTGTATTATATTTTCAATTTTTGTCTCAAAACATAGCTTATGACCCCTCATTGGAACAAGCTCATTGAGCTTGTTCCAATAAGGGGGGGGGGATAAGCTATGTTTTTGAGACAAACATTGAAAATCTTTAGAATTTCTTGTGCAAGTATCGTCTGCTACCTGCATTTGGTGAAGGGTTGAGAATGACCGTTTTCAGCTACTGATACAGTATAATGATCATGCAAGTGAACAAGTATTTTGGCACGTAACTGGCATGTATTTCTCTGTCTCATGTAATTGATGTGAGCCAGTGTGACAATGTTTGCCTGTTTTGGAGCAAGTTTGTTTCATAGTTAACCCATACAGGGTATTTTTTGTTTTTAAAAATTTGATTAACAGTTTCCATCTTGGTTTCAAAAAGTGATGATAAATAGTGAATATAAGCTTACCCAATATGAAAGAAAAATGGTTAGCAATTGGACATTTTTGTATAGCATTTTGCGATGTGAATCCAGCCATCAAATA